>JAODFY010233837.1:0-10299 GCA_027580055.1 Paracaudina chilensis | reverse complement strand
TTCCTGTCAAGATTATATTTCCATACTGTGAGAAAGCTACATACAATAATGATAGGAGTGATCTACATACCAACTATTGAGTTTCATCCACGTTACCAACAATGAGTTTCATCCACGTTTCCCCTATAGAGTGGTTTTCAGCATCGACCTATGTTGACCTCAAAGGAACTTTGACTTCTATGAAATCAATAGGGGTTCATCTACATAATATGGGTAACATATGTACCAAGCATCACACACACACACATACATACACACATGCAAGCATGATCGCATAGATTCCATGCGGCAAAGGCAAGGAATCAAAAACCTATGGCAAGTCAGAAAGGACAGCCTGCCACAACTGCATGTGCATTATGTATTATAAGCCAGGTATCAAAATAATTGTTATATTTCAAAACACACTGGAGCTTAAATGAACTTTCCCAGTTCTTTAAAATCAATTGTTGCACCATGGCCCCACAAAATAAAATATAAATTGCATAAATATGAGAGAGGAAACAACAAAATAGCATTCTCATTAAGGTGAAAATTTTACTAAGATAACAAAATAAAGAATGAAATGGTTTTTGAATACAAGGTTTTTCTCTGTTTGTTCAGTTAGCTTAAAGAAAGAGGGGATAATGTGGCAAAGCCAACCCTCCCGGTTTTACCGGGAGTCTCCCGGCTTTTACTCCAATATCACGACCTCCCATTTTCATGAGTCAATCTCTGGTTTTGGGGTCATCCCATTGAAGAAATAAATTCCGGGAGTTTTCAGCAAACTAGGATTAATTCTTCCCAAATTACCATAAAAACCATTTCTCAAGCTTATCCAGTACCCATTGAACTACACTGTGAACTACATTTAATAAGAAGCCAGTTCAAAACAAAGTGGTTTGCTGTTTTGTAATAAAAGGCCACAATCAAAATACATTCCCTAATAATATCTTCAACAATATAAATTATGAAAACTAATTGAACAATACTTTTTTTTTTTTTAAAGGTGGGGGGTTGCAATTACCAAAACCTATAAAAAACTAAGATTTTCAATTGGCTCAGTTGAACACTTGAAACTTATGAATGAACACATTCCTGTTGTAGTAAATTCAGATAGAAGTATAAACACCTCAGTGAGAAAGATTGCTAAAATATTCATTAAATTAAGAATCTGTGAATTCACTAGTTGTAACCCCACCTTTAAACTTCCAAAAAAACAAATGGTTAATGGTCTTCACTCCTACTGAAAAATAGGACAAAATATTAACCTGCTTAATACATTAGTGGCCAGAGAGGTGTCACAGTGACATTTTTTTTAACACTGTACTGCAGGGATTTGGCCATCCACTTTAGGGTGCTTCAGTGGCCACGAGGGTATAAAAGTGACAATGTACAATGCAACATCAATTATCATATGAACTGTAGGTATTCTTGTGGGTTGTATTAGTCGTCAAGGATGTGTCATTGTGACAATGTATTCAGCACACATCACATATGCCTGCAGTAGTGGAGAGCATTAGTGGCCACAGAGGTGTAACTGACAATACATACAGTACCATCAACATCAGATGGTCCCTGTGAGGTACATTAGTGTCCATGGCAATGCCACAGCAACAAATTATTCTGCATCATCAAACACATCACACCTCTCTTTAAGGACCTCTGTGAGGTTCATTAGTGGCCAGGAATGTGATACAGTGACAATGGTCTATGCACCATAAACTACACCACACATTTAGTGTCCATTAGTGGCTAGAGAGGCTTCACAGTGACAGTGGTTTAAGCACCATAAAATGCACCACACCTTTTGTAAAGGGCCACTGATGTTCAGTAGTGAGTCTGGGATGTGTCATAGTACCACATCACACCCATGGTAGTCCAAGCACTACACAATACAAGAGACCACTGTGGGGTACATCAGTGGCCAGGGAGGGGGTGCAATGGTCTAAGCAGCAATACAATACACACACCTTTGGTAAGGGATCAAATTAAGGTTCATTGGTGTTATGGTGATGTGTCACAGTGACCATGATCTAAGCAGACCATGAAATGCAGCACACATCTGGTAAAAGACCACTGTAATTTAATCAGCACCATTAAAATACCCTGTATTTATACAACTGGCAAAGAGCCACTTGTAAGTTTATTAGTGGCCAAATAGCATTGAATGGTGCACTACACACTGTACACCATACATTGAATGGTGCACTACACACTATACACCATATATAACGCTGCATGTACAATATATAGGTTGTAATCCCTGGAATGGTTTTACATGTGCCATCATCAGTTTATGGCACCATTAAATACAATACACTAATGTAGGCTTCCTCATATGATGGTGCCTGTGTGGAACTCAGCGTGGTTTCAGGTACCGCTGCATGACAACAACAAAAATCAAAATCAAGTATGCTATTAATGTCAAAAACTATAATTTTGTAGGTCTTACAAACAAGTGAATATGAATCTCTGTCAATCTCTAAATCTCTGTGGCTGTGCACTGCATGTTCTGTGCACGTTCAGGAAGAATGACAAGGCACAGATAATTGGGGCCTATAATATTTTAATATTATGCTTATAGGCCCATTATGTGTGCCTTCTGGTTCGTCCTGAACGTGACCATTTTCCCAATGTATTATATATAGTAAAAAGTTTGTACCGGTACAATGTCCTATATTGATAGAAAATAACTTTAACCCACTGCCTACAAAAAGAAACTATATAAATAGCTCAAATGCCTTATTATGCATTTTATTTTTCTCATGTCACACAAAGCTTTATGCACATGTTCAGATTGAATGAAAAGTAAACCTATTATATTTATAGAGCCTATTATATTTATAGAGTGGAATTATCTGTGCCTTCTGATTGGTCGTGAACATGACCTTACACATCACACACACAAATGTTGACCTTTTTCGACTGTATCTTTATTATTTATAGAAAATAATGTTACACTGTCCTATATTTATAGAAAATACACCACCCTCTAGGCCTCTACAAAAAAAAAAACTATAGCTCAAATGCACCGTTATGCATTTTATTGGTTGCCATTACCCCCACCCCCACATGCTCACCCACTAAATTGTGAAAGCCTGCACTAATGGTTGACACTGAGCACCATCTACACTGTGGTGTTGAGTTTTCACTGCTGATCAGGGGGTGTCAGGGAGAAGGGGTAACAGTGGTAGACTCCCCGCTGATCCTTGGTTGAGGGAGAGGAGGTGTGAGTGATAGCTTGAGTGTTCCCCACTGATCTGGGGTTGGGGGGGGGGTAGGAAATGCCATCATAGCATTGTGTTGAGTTTTCACTGTTGATCAGGTGTTGCCAAGGGAAAGGGGGGCCTGCGGTAGACTACGTGTTCCCCGCTGATCCAAGGGGGGACAGAGCGAGCATAGTATTGTGTTGAGTCTTCACTGCTGATCAGGGGGTGTCAGGGGGGAGGGGTGACAGTGGTGTTGTGGTAGATTGAGAGTCTTCAGTATCAAAGTCCATGGAGCTATCACCATAGGTCATTGTAGCCTTGTAATCCTGTATTGCTTCATATAATTCCCAGAGTTGACTGAGTAGGGACATGTCCAGCTGCCTGAGACCAACCTGCCAGAGACAAACAAATAATCCATTAGTATAAGAACCTTCATAGCCTGTACAACAAGCCCACATGATTGCAAAGGTCATCTCCCTTATTATGGGTCTATTCAGTCACTCTCTCTCTGCTACCACAAAGCTCTGGATATTAAAATGTTATGACATGCTGTAAGACAGTACATCACATTGTTGTGAACTGAATCACTATACGCTGGGACAAGCTGGTATATATGATGACCCCGCCCCCACAGCCAAGCAGCCTTGGCGACCCCATTGATCTTTGCTAGTCAACTATTAGACTATTGTGTAGGGATCTATAATCTATAGCCAACAACATGCGAGTGATGAGGCATTTAATACCTAGCTAGCACAGACAGTCAATGTTGCATTCCTGGAATATCTTTGTGGTGATATGGAGGCCCCAACTGATGGAGGAGTATACCTCTCTTGTAGAATGACCAGTGACTGTGATCTGTGTTGCAGTATTTCAACTGAACAGCTTCATATAATAAATTAAGAATTCAGATTACTTGGAATACTGCCAGTACATGTATATAACCAGTACAATAGCATGAAAAAAATAACACAAACACAATGGTGATACTGTACATATATATATATATATATACTGTACACATATATATATATATATATATATATTGTATAATAACATAAAGATATACATATATTGAATATTAACATAAAGATATATATATATATATGTATATATATATATATATATAATCTATATATATAGTTCTACACAGTATAATCTGTAGTGATTAGCATATAGACTATATAGAACTGCATATTATTATAGGCCATGGGTTTCTTAATTAATTGAGCATTCCCCCCCCCCTAGTTACAGTCTCAAGCAGAGTCCAATCAGGCCAAATTCCCCCTCACAAAAGTTTGTGCCCAACACCCCCCTTGGGATATTGATAAAAAGGTTGATTTGTTATGAATATGATTTTTATGGAATGTCTGACTACGCAAATGGTCTGACGATATAAGAAGAAATGTTGCACTTCCCCACAAACCTTAACAATACATATATACATACAGTACCTATAGACATGGTTGTACGGTAAGCTTGATATATTTTTGTAATAACTGAAGCATACAATAGGGCAAATATGAACATTGCTTTTGGCTATTCAAAAGACTCAGTTGGCAAATAATTTACTGTAAACATTGTTATATTATTGAGCTTTGAATATTGAAGCATGAATAAACTCTCTGGACAGGATTCAATGGAAGTAGATCGGATAGCAGGAATGCACAATTTTTTATTTTAATTCCAATTCATTTGGGTCATCAATCAATCATGTACAGTCACTTCGCTCTTGAAAAACATGGCTCAAAATTGTTATTGTAATAAATGGTGACATTTGTTTTTGTGTTTTTTCAATACATTACACAATATATACATGTGTAATTGCTCCAATGTACACAGTAGTATGTATTTTGTTAGGAATTGCCCCGGGTAGCTTGTCTCAGAAAGACCATCTCAGATTTGACCTCTGATGGTCTCAGTTGACATTTGACCTCAAGAAAAATTAATGGGGTCCATCTACTCACAATGTACAATGTACACAAAGTATGAGATTAATCCATTCTTCCCCACTGAGTTAGCCTGATGAATAGGTTTTTGGTATTTGACCTCTGATAACCTCAAACAAACTTTTCTTTTGAGCTCTTGTAAAATGGAATGGTTTCATCATCTACACACTATAAATAGATGAGTAACTTATATACCAAGTATGAGATGCTCCCACAATTTCCCTCATCAAATTACCATGATTTCAAGATTTTTTGATTGCCTTGAATTTAAAACCAACACAAAAATACAAATGAAATGATTACTCAAATTGAATTTTAAGAGCAGGCATTTGTTACCATCAGATGACGACAATACACTCCAAACACCAGTTTGCCCATGTTCTAGTCAGATGTTAGACCATAAATTTCCCCAAATATATGTTAGTGATACCTTAGGTAATTTTGACAGGTTTATGACTATTCTACCTGATTTATGACTATTCTACCAGCTAATTGCAACCATCTAACAGTACAAAATGGCTGATCTTCAAATAAAATTCTAGTTAAAATTTCATTTGAATATTTTTGTGTTGGTTTGATTAACTTTGCCCTGTTTACAAAGAAATTTAATAGGCCATAACTGTATCAGTGTTGCATTTTGTCGCTACACTTTTTCGCTGAACTAGGCTGCCACCTACAGTGTAAATATCACAAATCTTTCGTACATTATCACACTATATGCATTATGGTGTGGTATAATGATCATGACAAAATTGTTAAAAATAAACACTGATTATGCACTTTCACTGGCATTGTGGCAATATTTGTCTTCATCTTAAGTAAAATGCATGAGATTTATGATTTTCAAAAATAAAAACACAAGTCACCCACCTCATATGGAAGATAGGTCATAAAAAATACTACCACCATTCTTGTTTTGATTAAAAATGTGTACATTATATACAAAAGGCATTTGAAAATGCAAATCCGTTATCTGGAGGCCACAAAGATAATATTATTCTATGCACAACTGTACTTGGCTTCCTATCCAAATACAGAGCGATACTGGAGTCAAGTTTACAAACACTTGATCGCTTCATAACACCAACGTTAGTTTACACTGTTGTATACATATACGGTATAGTTTGTATTGTATAGGAGTAACTGTAGGGCAGGTCTAGGCATCTAACCACAAAATAAAGAAAGCGCGCAAGAAAAAGGGTTTTTTACTGTACTTGTTTTTGCATGTGAACTGACTACCACATGATAATTTGTTATTATATGTATAAGAAACTACCAATGATATAAATTTGACAATAACTAACTTTTTAACAAAATCTACTTTTATAGAAATTCTGCCAAACTTTTATGGATTTTTTAATGGGGCAATTTTTTTAAACATTAATACTAGGGTAATTCAACTCCATCATTCTGATAATTTGGTTAAATACATGAATTCCAGCCAGCCAAAATGATTCAGTAATACTTTCCCAATGCATGGTTGATTTTTTACAACATCAAGCAATAGCCAATTGTTTTTTGCAACTTATTTAATAATAATAGAAATGATCAATATTGTGCTCACATATTGACATCAACAGTTGACTTTGTTTTATGAAGGAATTGGGTTATGAAATAATAAACCAATGTACAAAAGGCCTGGGAATATAAACATTTTTATTTATCATGCATCAGAATATTCTGGGCTAAAAATTTGTGTACAGTATATTTCATGGTCGGATAGATATCTATTTGTCTGTGACATTTTTAATCTTCTAGATATAGAGATCTCAAAAACTCCACAAAATTAGCTTATTGGCTATTTTTTTCAACAACAGAAAAAACAGTGATCTTTATTGATTGTACCAAACAGCACACCACCAGTAACATAGGCCTACAATCTTGGGCAAAACTGTTGGGACACATGGCATGTCAACAACAATAATCGCTGTTGTTGCTATCTAGGTTGATGAAGATGCCCTGAATAATGTTTTGGGACGAATAACCAAAAACTCGCTCCTCTTTCCAATGCTGTTTCCTAAAGAAAAAATGATATGACGTGAATACATATTTTTCCAACATTGTACGGTGGAGTGGGGTGCCCCCAAAGAGTTTTGTCCAAGATTGTAGCTAGCTCTAGCTACATGTATTAACTCAGTAACATGAAAGTTAGGCCTAGGCTAGGGCTAGTTGCAAATGGCTGCTTAAAATCCATTGGAACGTATGAAATTGTTTTGTCTTACCATTTCTTTTCGTAAAAGAGCAAGTGCTGCATCTAAATTCCCTTTAGGTATCTCGATCCGCTTTGGAGGGGCTTTCCCTTTTTCATCTCCTGTGTAACTTGTTTGCCTTTCCAATTCACCAGTGTTTACGTTAGTATTAACGTTTTGACTATTTCCGCTACCGTTCGTTGATGACAAGCTGTCTTGAATATTAGTTCTATGCGCGTGAATTCTTCCTGATTCACGCCAAGATCCACTGTTAGCATTTAATAAGGCACTTAAACTCTTTGGTAAAGCCGGTAACCCAGGCAAATCTTGGGGTTTGGTCGCCATTTCGTCCCTATCAAACTGGCATATCGTACATAACTTATCTCTACGTGAATTCTATCTTGAATAATATTAGTGTTACCGTGTTGCTAGTATAAACCATTGCATATGCACTAAGCTGGCACTAAGACACTAAGATAGTACATTGGTGGTATCAAACCGCAGTAGTACGCACATGCTGCTACGTGAGACTGTAAATTATGAGGGCGTTTCCAAAACACTGTAGAAACTATGACTAGACTGTATGCTGATAAAGTATTGACCTGGCGCGGCAAAGACATGGGCGTTCGCGCTCTTAAACTTGTTTTTTTTTTTTTAATCCGACCTTGGGACAGGGAATTTTCAATGGGGACAATAGGAACGCACCCAGGTTATGCTTAGCCCTTGTCCGCTTCAGGTTGTTTGGCACGACTGTTGCACAGTGGTGATGGACAAGTTGCTTCCACCTCCCCAAACTTCCCGTCCACACTCACGTCCATCGGATGAGGACGTTAAATGGCGGTACAGGTTATCTGTGGTACAGGGTCTTTCATGAGGACTAGATGTCCTTCCTGATCCTTAATCTACTAAAGTACTAAACTAGTAAATGGATAACGGTAACTTCCCAGCATACTTGTTTTTCTCATATACACTCACCGTAGCATACGAAAAAACCAACGTCCGCGATGATGGTTTTTACTTGAGGTTTTGACTCAATATTTGTGATCACTGGTGGCAATTTTTATTTAAAGCTAGGCAAGTTCAGCGAAATAGAAATCTCTACAAATAATAAATGTTTTTAGCAATGAAAAATATGATGATTTGTGAAGATCCCATCCTTCCACTATGTTTCAATCACGGGATAAAGCAATATTGAAATTTAATTCATTTTATTACTAAATTGGGAGAACTTTCTTCAATGACGACGTCACATTGTCACAACGTCATTTTTGCAGACTTTATTTTATAATTCATTGTTTTTAATTTTCAAATTGAACAGTGGAATTTAATGTTTTTCATCTCAATGTTCCTTATGTTATGCCGTCTATGGGTTATAAATGATAGATATAATAAATTTGCGGTGGCACTATATTCCCTTGAATAACAAAAGTCACATTCTATAACGTCATAGATCAACCGATATAAAACCAAGCTATAAAGATGGGATACTATACACTCACTGGCATAATATTTGATGCTCTGTTATAATGACATAATAATTACTTGTCACTCTTATGAAATAGGAAATCAGGTATTTTTTTTGCCAAGGTGCATTTAATAAAGTTTATTTGTATGTTCGCATTGAATACAGTTTCACATGTCTTTGGACACAACAATCATATTCTTCGTAAGTTATAAGATCAAGCCAGATATCATTCCCCAAACTGTGTCATCTTGAGATAAATCCTCCGAAACAGATGATCTACCACCTAGCTCTGTGTCTCATCATCTCCCTCTAGAAACCCTGGATGCTTGGATGCCAGCGGGTGGCGTCGCCATACATTTAAAAATGGGGACACAAGGGCTAGGGCATATTTCAGTGGGGAGGGAGCAAATACACGTTTTTTTTTTATATCAATATCACAAACTTCATTGGGGCAAAACGGTATATGATTTCTATGGGCTGAGACCATTACACTAACTTGAATGATTTATATTTGGGCCTATTATTTCTAAATTAGCCGAAAATGTTTCTTTAATTTTGGCATCACTTGAGCATGCATGTCATCTGCATCGCGGTACGTCGGCTTGACAACAAAGTGTTCCAAATTTCCCATAGCTGTATCCTAAGGAAATTTTTGATATGAATCAGATAACTAACCGTTAGAATGCAAAAGGTGAGGGATCGCCATTAATGTCTGGATTTCGACAAGTAAGCTACTGAAAGTAGACGTAGGGCCTAACGTTAGTGGTTACATTTTAAAATTTGTTGAAATTGTTCCATGACAAACGCTAACGTTACACGTTAAAACAGTGCAAAAACGTTAGGCCTAGTATTAGTATTAACTTAGTAAGGTGGAAACACAATTTCGCGAATGATGATAGGCCCCATTAGAATTGACGATATCTTTATTGTTTTAATGTATTATTAAGTACGCGAATTGGGGTGTCACCATTATAAAAAAATGTGTAACATGGCCCACCCAAAGTTTGCGCACCTAACCGCTAAAACTTTTATTTTGAGAAAGAAAAAATGAACCTAGGTCCTACAGATAACATCACCATCATGATCGCTATTGAGTTAGGGCCTACCTTCAATATGATGTATCACTCAAACATGACAGTTTGCACATCACATAACTTAACATAAGAATGCCTGTGCTACATGAATGAATAACTGACCGAATGCCTGTTGTGTAAGTGAAAGCCCGACTAGGCATGGCCGAACAGGTCAGGCAGCCTGAGAAACGGGACCAAAAATTCACGAAAGATGCTTTTAGCCGGTTCAACACAATTATTTAAAAAAATGCCACTAGGCCTAGTTTCTTAATACCAAATTTATCAAATTGTTATCAAACCTACGATACGAAGGAGAAGAAAAGAATCATGTGTGTAGGCCCCTATGTGTGGACAGGTTTTGCAGATGTGGGACCCATATAAGATTTCAGACCAAGATAAAATAGAAAAGGTACAAAGAAAGGCTGCACGATTTGTCAC
>JAODFY010233826.1:0-10299 GCA_027580055.1 Paracaudina chilensis | reverse complement strand
CGAGCAATTATGAGCAAAATTACATTTGGCCCCACCTCTTCATGAATATTAATGAGATTAAATTGTCTACATCTCATGCATGTACCCAACCTCCTACCAATACCATCAAAGGACCGACTGCATGGTCCAGTGATTAGAGCATCCGACTTGCAGCTGGAAGGTTAGGGGTTCGCTCGCCTCCTGGCCGGGTCATACCGAAGATTTTAAAAATGGAATCTATTGCCATTGTTCTTGTTGCTCAGCATAAGCAATGGAGTAGGGAAAACAAGCCAGTGAGCCCCAACTGGAAAAAGGCTGTGGCCGGTGCGAATTAAACCAAATAGTTAGAAACTGAGCTGTAAAACCTTTGAAAAGGTCCAAAAAGTTTGATGAAAATCGGACATAAGGTTGCAGAGATATTGACATTTGTTGAAAATCACTCTAAAGTTAGGTAATATTAAACTTGGTCCTTGAAAATACAATATTGGTTTACACTTTACACAATAACCAGTGTTTCAATCCCAATATGGTCATATTCGGGGATTCGATATGTACTTGCCAAGTGCAAGTATAGATGTCAAGCTTTTAGATGGATTGGCTTTCAGTTTCTTTGTTTTTCTTCATTGGCAGAACTTTCCCTAATTTTAAACAGGTGTTCAAATACTTCTACAGCTCAACTTACCCTGGGATGAAGAAATGCACATTGTGGATTTTTGCATGCTGGATGAAACTTGCAGATTGTTTGGATACCTGTCGAGAGGATGATCAAAGAAAAGACAATAATTAAATGCCATCACTGTTTTTATTACCAAGATTACATTTATTAGTTTTGAAGTCTACAAAAATCATGCCTCTTTATAGCGTTACGTCAGCGTTGAGTGTCCATAACCTATTGTTAGGGGGGACACTATTTCTATTATCAAAACATTTGGAAAAATTACATTAATTTGCATTTATCCAAGGAATAGTGTGAGACTGGCAAGAAATCATTTGACGAGTCACTATAATAAACGATGTTGTTATATGACCTTAAATATCCATGGACCTGACTGAACAGGACCTTTATCATATAAAGCACTACCACAGGATTAGATTCTTGTATGACACAATGGAACAGTTAGTTATTACCGTAGTACTAGTTATATGGTGAAATCAGTTCTGCTGTCGATTACAGGGTGCAGTTGTACTACAGTTCTATCAGCTGTTATAGTGGAACAAGTGATTATATGGTATCATTTGCAGGCAATGCTGTGACACATCAGGATTAAGCTACAGTCCCAGGATTTACAAGTTAAATTGTTGTTCTGTCCAATGGGGTATTAGTGGAACAAGTGATTATATGGTATCATTGACATGGTGGAATCATGTTCCTGCAATGTTCTGACACGTCAGGATTAAGCTACGGTCCCAGGATTACAAGTTTTACAAGATTTATTGTTCTGACCAATGTGGTATTAGTGGAACAAGTGATTATATGGTATAATTTACATGGTGGAATCATGTTCCGGCAATGTTGTGACACATCAGGATTAAGCTACAGTCCCAGGATTACAAGTTTACAAGATTTATTGTTCTGTCCAATGAGTGACCCCAATTAGTCCTTTTCTATTGCTGTCGCTGTTCAGACGGGAAGAGGAGAATATACTTTTAGCGTCGATCATGACGACTTTCCACAGGGTGGAAGTAATACTGTACTCAGTGTCTTCAGGTTGATTACAGTTCTTTCAATTATAAAAGTTGTTGAGTTGTCTAAATTTGGGGTCAAGTCTCTGCCTTCTATCGGTTACATAGCCATCTGGAGTTGCTCCATGGAAGTTTAGAGGCGTATTGGTCAAATGTGTTGTATTAAATGTCATCATTTCATAGAATTTAAGAAATTTGCTTATAGACCACAAGGGGGGGGGGGTACATTACTCCATATTGTGGGCTGCAAAACATTGTATGTAACATTAACGTGGAATCAGCGAGTCTGCATGAACCATCAAATCTTATTACCTGCCTTTCACAACCCATACATATATGTCTATTTTTAAAAAGACAAGCCTGACAGTAAAGTCTATTAAGTTTCTCCTTGCATGGTCTTGTGCTTCAAAGGGAGTCACTAAAAGTGAAACATCAAAAGTCTGTGACCCGACACAGTTCATTGTAATGGGGAGGGGCCTATCTGCAGTGGCGTCGCCAGAGTTTTCATTATGGGGGGGCACTGGGGGGGCATCGTGAATTTATGGGGGGGCACTGCAGATGACGCACGTACCTAGAGTCCAGGGGGTTAGATTCAGGGGCAAAGCCCCCGTGGGGCCCAGGGGGTGGATAGGCACACCATCCCATTATAACAAAATCATTCTCCGATTGTTGCGACCACTGGCGTATGGGAGTATTTTCAATTGGGGGGGGGGGGAAGAGAATTTCTTGCCCGAAAGAATATCTAAGCGGAGCGCCACCATAGGTTGGCGCAGAGCGAAGCAAAAATTTTTCAAAAAGAACTACCTCTCAGATTGCAGGAAACAGCCTTTTTCCCGGCAAAATGTGGAGAGATGCGGGCACGCTACTACCCGCGGCATAGGCCCTATAAAAACGGCATGCAAAAAAATCTGCCCGAATCCTGCCTCGTATGCTTTTACAAAACAGGCAGCGAAATTGATGCTTCTCCTTGAATTTTCGGACCGAAAAAAAAATCGGGCATCAGGCAACTTTACTGATATTAAAAATCTGCAAATTGATTGTTGTGCTTCAATAAGTTCCCAAAATTTTCTTTCTATATGCTAAATGCTGTCAATTGATTTTGTATAAGTTATGTTTACGGGCAAAATTGAGAGAAAAATTCGGGCACGCTACTGCATACCGTATTAAACACCTGCAGAAAAAATTCTCAAACCAAAGGCTGCCCGAAATTTTTGTGGCGCCTGCCCGAATCTCGAGTCCACTGGAAATTTGGGGGCAGACTGCCCCTGCCCTCCTCCGCACTCCCCGCTTCGTACGCCTATATGGCTATGACTACTAACAAATAGAAATGACGTTGTACAAACTTCGTTCCCTGATATTTTTGTTCAATGTGATATTGCTTGAGAGTGTAAGCAAAGCAGTGTATTCTTTTACGTTGTGACTATTCCTACGGAAATTTCCGTAGGAATAAGCCATACGGGAACCACTATTCCTACGGAAATTTCCGTAGGAATAGTGGTTCCTATAGGGCTTATTCCTACGGAAATTTCCGTAGGAATAGGCTCCACCATTTTTATATTGGACCAAATTTCATTTGGGGGGCACACGGTGGGGGGCACACATTTTGCACGTGCCCCCCCCCCCCCTTGGCGACGCCACTGCACGCATGCGTGTTTGGATGACGTGTATTTGATTGACGTAATATTCGAGTGGCCTCACGAGCTGACAAGTTATTGAACGCACCTAAGTAGGGTGATCATGTTCGTTTACATCATGATACGGATGTATTTAAATGTTTAAATAAAAATGTTTCACGATATTAAAAATAAACATTGTGTTGAGTTATAAAGAAAAATAAAGAGAAAATGAATACATACATGAATGAAAGAACCACATTGGCGCTATGATGTCATCATAGACACTTCAAGCCATTTTGGAGAAAGGGGGATACCCTCCGTATCGGTGAAAGTGCATTGACACCTCGAGGGCGAAATAAGACGCTGATTGGATCCTGATTGCAGGGGCCTGTGTACACATTAACGTGAATACCATCATAGCATATTATTAGGTCTGCAATATGACATTACAATACGCTAGCAAGCCGTCTGCTTGTAATACATTTATCTTCTATTTTTTTCTTTTATCTTTGTATCTTGTAATACCTCATCCAAATCTGGAAGTGGGACCTAAAAAGCTAATTTATCCGATTTTCCAGGTTTCCAGGTATTCCAGGACGAATTTACTGAGGTTTTGGTCGTCAAGTATTGTATGTGCTTTTCCAATTTGGTGGTGATATTCAAATGCGGTGATATTCAAATTTAATATCGATATTTAAATGATATTGCGATATCGATAAGGTTGATACGATCGATATGATGCGACGTCATCATGCAATGTTTATGAAATATGTACTTATCGAAATAGCTGATTGTGTTCATTTCAAACCAGATGACATATAATGACTTGTTCTCCTCTACTCTAGAACTCTGGAATCGAAGATGAAAACTTCAGATGACGTCATAATGACCTCTGACCTTGAAACACCCACTAGGAAGAGAACGCTGCATAATGTTGAAGAGGATGTCGAGAAATTGACTGCAGACTCATTGATAAGCAATAACAACGGTATGGTATAAATCACGTCATTTTGTTTTAGAACAAATACTAAACATGGTGGGGAAATGGGATTAGGCATAGGGATTAAGCATAGGGATTAGGCATAGGGATTAGGCATGTTGCTCTCTTATGTCGTGGTCAAGCGGGAGCAGGTAATTTATATAGGTTTGCTGGAATCTGAGATGGTAACGATGACATCTGAAGTTGAACGTGTTCCGTAATAAATATATTTTATTCTCCGTTTATTCTCGTTTGTGTTGCGAATTAGATTATAACCGAAATTAGCAATTACCGAAATTAGAGACGAACTGGAAAAATTAAACGAAACAGTGCCGCAAATTGTCTCTTTTTACTTAAAAGTAAAAAAAAAACATTTGTTACTGTTGAGGAATATTAGGATCCATCTTCCCATCTCAGATAAAAATGTTGTAGATTAATTTCCAGGATGTCTTATAAGCTTGTATTCGCATTATGAGGCAAGAACTTATTGATGACAAATCTCATGTAAATTTATAGAGAAAAAAACATTATGCGCATGTGCCACATTGGCGCCGTGTGGTTTACCAGATGAAAATATCTGGTGATGCCGCTGTATATACCTGAGCACGGAGCGCGCAAAAACTTTTATTCCCAATGCCCTTGTAGCTAAAAAGTTCTTGCTATGCCCCAAGATAGTTATATAGTGAGACATATGTACCCCCTACTTGTACTCAGCTGCCGGACATGTCTCGCAATACGCATGAACTACTGGAGACCCAAGCTGACAATATCTGTATGCGGAGCGCGTTTTGCTACATTCGACTCCTATATGCCCCCCAAGCTGTATATAACTGCATGCGCGCGTAAAATTGTCAGCCTCTCAGATTGAGAGAATAAAATCGTTGATTTTTTTCGAGATTTTGAAACGATTTGGCGACCCACTGAAAATCCTTCACGACCCAAACTTTGGGTCGTGACCCATACATAGGTTGCCGACCGTCTCTTTATATTGTTGTAAAAAATCAGAGTTTCAGAGTAATTGTATTGCGATTACTTCTAGCGATATATAGCACATAACAAAGACTATTGCTTCCGTGGTATGTGCTCGTTACCAAGGTTACTATTTTGTTTGTGGCAGGTGGGGGAGCGCATGCGTCCCACAAATGTACATAAGGGTTTCATGTTCTTGTTGTAGTGTTTACACTGCATTTAAAGTTGATACAACATATATAAGCCTTCAATGCCGGAAGTGTTTCAGATTTTACAAATGAACCCCATTGAAATGTTTCACTACGTCCCAGTCCCAGTTATAGTAATACTTCCATGACTCACATTTGAAATAACAGTCATAATGTATATAGGTCATGACACGTGATATTTAATCATCTTCGTTTTTCCTACCCCGTGCTAGTTAATTACCAATAATATATATTTCATTTGTTTAATTACCAATCGTGTTAGTTCGTATCATGTGTTAGTTAATTATCTCAAATTTTATTTATATCGGGACATGTAAGTAACTTATTACCAGTCCTGTTATTTCCAGTCTTGTGTTAGTTAACTACCAATCACAGTATTTGTTATCACGTTAATTACCAGTCATATTGTCATGTCACGTGTTAAATAACGACCAATCATATTATTTTAATTCATGTCAGTGTTCGGTAATAACCAATCATTGCATTTATTTGCAGGACCAACAAAGATGAATAAACTTGAGTTAGACGAAGATCTGGACTGCATGACCGACGAGGAAAGAAAACCGGAAGACATTAAATTAGGAGGTCAAAGGTCAGATGGAGAGGAAGCGGGTTCACCTCCCCGAAAGACGATATCACAAATGATAAAAGATAAGAAGAAACAGACGGCGCTAACGTTACAATGGTAAGATAGAAACTATTCCGTTGATGAGATATAAAATGTTGAAATTTGTTCCTCAAAAATTAAGAAAGGCTGATTGTGCAATATCTATGATGTCACGACTGATACACACATTAATTTTAATTTGTTTTCTTTTATAATTGAAAGACTAAGTTCAATGTTTTTTGAAAAGCCCATTGTTGCTTACAGACCAGATCCGCATCACACGGTACCATCATCAACTGCAGCATTTGTGCACAGCTGCCAATTCTTTTAAACCAATAAAAACAAAAGCAAGTTTGAATGTGTGTACCAGACACGACGTCATAGTGATTGTACAATCAGCTTCTTTTTTCTTTTTTTTGAGAAATAAGGGTTTTTTAATATTTTATATCTTAGTAATGGAAGAAGATAAGACAATTTAGAAAAATGGTTGTCTATTTTATTTCTCTTTCACCTACATGTTTTGTATGTGCTTAAGTGTTAAGGACGGCCTATGTTTCATCTTATACTATTAAATTAAAGAGGGGCTATGTCACGAAGAAAATGGTTTTGCAAGTCTGGCAAAACTCTCTGATCCGTTTAGTGACCGTTAATTAATGGGTTTTTAAACTCTTAATTGTATTGATTATATTGACTGAGGAATTTAAATAACTGGGACACCCTATACAGTAGATGTATATTATAGTTAGCTGGCAATTAACTGGAAGACCCTATATAGAATGTATATTATAGTTAACACCACTTTGTTTACAGGTTGGAAGAGAACTATTGCATTTGCGAGGGAGTCTGTTTACCGCGGTGTATCCTCTACGCCCATTACCTGGACTTTTGCAGGAAGGAACAATTAGAACCAGCTTGTGCTGCAACATTCGGAAAAGTAAGTACTTTAACCCTGTAGTAAACCTGACAGTATTAATGGACATGCCTATACAAGGGGCAGCATTTTAGCCACGATACTCTGAAGCAGGGTGAGGAATTTGGGGTAAATTTCATGGTAACCAAATCCTCCTTTGTGCTTATTTTTGTTAGTAAGCACAATGAAATTGAAAAAAAATCAACAGTAAACTATTGCGCAAACGATACGAGCAAATTAATTGCAATGTATCAGCAATTCCAATGACCCACCACATTGTACATAATATTCTTGTACAACCTACCATTGAAGTTTGAACTGAAGTTGAAATGGTTGTGCAAGAGGCAGTATTTTTACAACGCTGTAGGTTATAAGCCCACGCGTGAGGGACACTATTTTAACCCTAAATATCCGGAAGAGATTGTTAGGTTTTGCTGTATCCAAACATCAAATGACTCAGCACTGGAATGTTTGTTTCAGTCGTTACCAATGCATCAATCAAAAGTGAGGTGTCCAACCCTGGAAAGGGTAAATCGTCCTTATGTGTAAACAACCGCAAAAGGAGGGCGCCCTGTCGCTTCAATGGCTATAGGGAATTAGTGCGGATTTATTGGCGAATCAAGCCTATATAATATTGGTATAAGATTAAGAGATATTTTTTTTAAAGAAGACCTTGGAAATATATCATTTTGGGGGTATTAACTGGAGTACATGCTTATAATAATGTGTGTGTAACTGACGTACAAGCTTATGATAATGTGTGTGTTGGGGGGGGGGGTGCGCTAGAGGGGTACGGAGTGGTGAATGGGCGAAGAAAGTACTGGAATGCTATAATGTATTCTATATATTACAGGTCTGCATGTGTATGTATACATAGCAGCTGATCGATACCCATTCAATGTATTCTATATATTAAGGTCTGCATGTGTATGTATACATAGCAGCTGATCGATACCCAATCAATGCATTCTATATATTACAGGTCTGCATGTGTATGCATACAAAGCAGCTGATCGATACCCAATCAATTAATGTATTCTATATATTACAGGTCAGCATGTATATGCACATAGCAGCTGATCGATACCCAATCATAACTATAACTTAAACAAATATTTTATTCTCACAGACAATTCGACAGAAGTTTCCAAATTTGACTACCAGGCGACTAGGAACACGAGGGCATTCCAAGTAAGTGTCACGGATTAAACATTGACGAGCGATTGACATTTCCCCTGTATATTTATAGATAATGGTAGGCATCAATACCGGCACACTGTCCTATATTCATAGCAAACACACCTCTACAAAAACGGAAGTGTGATTAGTGGCGCCATTTCAATCACCAATTCAACATATTCTAACAAACAGAAGAGACTGAAAATGAAGGCAATGAACGAGCGCTAAGTCTTCTGGAATGTTAATATGACCGTTGATGATTTACCCTGTACCATTAATCCGCTATACACTGCTATATCACTACAGGGTGGCGCTACTTCTTAATATACAAGAGTTGCTTATCAATTGACATGCTAGCGTTTGCTAGTATATTTGTGTGTTTATGATCTGTTTAAATGTCTTGTGTTTCAACTTGTTTAGCATATCCTGTGCCACAATGAGTATGTGATCTATCTGTCGTTCAAAATTATATACATTGGGCACGCATGGCTGTTAATTATATACATTGGGCACGCATGGCTGTTAATTATATACATTGGGCACGCATCCGGATTATCATACTAACATTTCGGTCAACTTGTTATTAAAGACCTTTGGATTTGTTTTTAATTTAAGTGTATTTTGAATAACGTATTTGTTGTATTTATTTTATGTGTCATTTCTTTGTAGATACCATTACTATGGAATCGGTATTAAAGAAACCAGCGCTTATTACCACACAGTATACTCGACGAAAGGACTAACGCGGTAAGATCTATTAATACCAATATGAAGACCTAATAAAACGGTAGAAATCCAGCCGTCAAAAAACAGGAACACAACGTTGCTGTAAAAAATTATTACTGTATGTTCGAAGTAATTAACAACATGATTTACTCAACTCCTAGGTCAATTCTCCTAATTATTGTGAATATAAAAATTTCGCGTGTAAACTATAAATTGATTTTACTTAGACGGTCAACTTTCACTCATGATCTAAGTAATTCAAATGTACGACCACGCTCAGGACTCTCCGAGAAAACAATAAACTTCTACACTCTGTCTTTGATCCAAACAGAAAAACTTTATCTTTTTTAGTAGATTCCGTTCCCATGACTGCCAAATAATTTGTTTCATTATGCTGCAACAAACAGCTATGGAGTCGACCGAGGTACTCAATTCCCGGAAAGGCCCCCATGTTTTCATTTTGATAAGTGGGTAAACGTATTAGCGCACTTTACAGTATACCAGTTGAATAAGTCTGATGGAACAAGTTCTTTATATATGTATGATATTGGCCAAACTGAAGCTCTGCTGAATTGCTTCCATCAAATCTAGGCGTACCTTCGTCTGGAGACTGTTAGTCTGTTATTCAACGTTGAATATCTCTCTGCGAGACTTTAACATGTCTCCGTGTAGCAGACCGTATCACATTTTGTTGCTTATCTGATGGCCTATTGTAACTTATTTTTCGCTGAATCTAATGTTGACATGTAACTAGTTATTTTTTGGCCAAGGTGTTTGCACTAAAACAGCAAAGCTTACGTGTTATAAACATGTCAGATACTGAGAAAGTGCCATCTTGATTATTCTCCACGTTTCGTAATTGTTTTTCTTCGTTTCCAGGAGACAGAGAAAGATAACATATTTTTCCAGATGAACATTTATTTAAAACATCCCAAAACAATCAAAATTCTAGAAGCACCAGGACCCTGTGATTTGAGAATATACGTCAATACTTTTGGACATGATGACTTTTTACGACCATAATAACTAAATATACTATTACCATAACAGAATGAGTACATGTTGAACTGAGAAACTAAATGCCTCAAAGCTACCGAGTCGGATTGTTATGTAAAACAGTGAGTTGGGTAGACTGATATGATTAAGTAGTTAATCAGACTAATTCTCTTTTAAGGTAGCAAAATGAGACAGAGAAACATTAAAAAAGGGATCTAAAAAAGACAATTTAAAAGACCGAAAAACTGATAGATGCTGCTGTCTCTTTGGCTTTTGGCGCGTTTATCCAAATATGATAACGTACGTTGGTCCTGAGCATGTACGGTGGCCGAGAAGTACGCGCTTTCGGGGAACGCGGTATTATTTCTGGTATTATTCGCGGTATATTTCCGGGTATTACTTTTTGTATTTCGCCTGAGTAGTATGCTAGACTAACGCTATTGATT
>JAODFY010233815.1:0-10300 GCA_027580055.1 Paracaudina chilensis | reverse complement strand
GGGTGGGGGTGTCACGGCAGTCATCTTGCTCATGTGTGCAGTGACATTGCCAGACTTTTCAAAGTGGAGGAGCACATGTGGGGGCCCTGGGGGGATGGGGGTGTCACAGTAGTCATCTTGCTCATGTGTGCAGTGACATTGCCAAACTTTTCCAAGAAGGGGAATATGGGGAGGGGTGGGGCACAACAATTTAGTGAGGTGAGCCTAAGAAAATAGTTTTTTTTCAAACTTACAAGTTATGGGGAGTAGGGGGCACACAGGAGGTAACAACCTTTGGCGGTGCCATTGCATATTCATGAGTCACTTGACACAGCTTACATACATTGTATATTATATAAATTTGTAATGCAATTAGAAATGCTTATTGTGACAGCATTGTTCATGACACATGAGTTAGATATGACACAGTACAGCTGCATGCATTTACATATAGGTTGATAAAAATATTATTGTTAGAGTTGACATATAAGCCATTCATTAATAGGAACAAAGTTCACATATAAGCATCATTACAGTAATATTGAAACTAAACACAGTTTATCCAGGGTGTTTAACTATTGTAAACATCTAGGTTTACAAATAAAATATAACTTAAACCTTACGATTTTCCTTGAAGCGTGTAATATGAACAATACCACCAAAATGCTAAATATCTAGTATAACTTACAGCAAGAATCTGAGTTTGTTATTCAACAATTATTCTACACAGCAAGAGCTACTCCATCATATGAATAAAAGAGAGACAAAACCCTACATTAAGAAATGGTCTGAATGAAAGAGGACATCAATGCGTACAAAAACTTGCAATCAGTGCATTTTCAGGGCTACATGGAGGCCGCCAAAAATGACTTGGAGTAAGTCTATGGGTACATCACGGTGCCTTTAGGAGTCTTATGTATTTACACCACTTGACTTACCTGTCCCACTCTTCCTTCCACCTACCAGTCTTGTTTTATGGCAATTTTAGATTCCTACCCATGACTCTCCCTAATTCCCTGCTGCGTTCCTATATATCCCCGTAATCTGGAGCGCTGCCCTCTTTACATCTCTCTCTCGATTCAAGCCTCTGTTTCTGCCAAAACCACTAATCTTCACATTATGTATTGCCATCACTCTGAGAAGACGTACCTAAATTTAGCTATTGTTTGCGACTTTTCCTTTGGGCAGTTTTTGCTAGTGGATTTTTGCAAAGTCTCCCGAAAAATTAATGTCGAATAACTTTAATTTTAGGGTTTTGTTAGGACTTTTCCCCTTCAAATTCAGGGTTCCCTTGTTCGTTCCGAGGCTAGGCCTAGGTCCTCAGCCCCTCGGGCCAGATCTTAATGTACTGTAGTTGTAATAGTTTGACCTTATCTGTTGACTTGTTGTTCTTTTAGGTTAATTTTACTCCCTGAGTCAGGAAATTCCTTCTTGGTCTGCACTCTGAAAATATACTTGAATTAAGTCTATGATGATATCACTAGATTTTCATTTGTATTCTTTAAAAGTAAACATCACATGCTCCTTCATAACTCCTTCATTTATCTATCATCAACATAGAGCAATAATATGTACACAAGTAAAACCTCCATTGATGCTATCTCCTGTCGGGTTCTTAGTAATAATAACAGGAAACCTATATAGCATGGAAGGAAGTTATTGCTTGTAATGTACATGGACACGACCTCCTGCGAGGCAAAAAACTGTTTGGTTAGTAGAGGGTTCCATGAAATTGAATTGTCCTGATCCATTACAGCAAACCATTGTGTTAAATATTAATTCCTACATATTGCTATGAAACAATTCATATAAAATTGAGCATTATCAGGGCTTAATACACATAATTTATAAGTGGCCTTCAGATTTCACTTGCCCTGATTTATTTACCCTCATGTTGTGACATTAATCCACAGCAGGACTGTGTGCTTGAGCAGTACAGTCAGATGATGATGTACAGTATCAATCATATGATTACACATGTGGCATAGTCAATGTGAATCAAATGTAAACTGTTATATATATACAGGACTGGATATTCCATTAAAATGTTTAACAAATTTCACTAAATATTGTTAATGCTGATTAGCGAAAAATCATATATATTTTAGGAGACATGGTACCATTTGTTACGATAACATGTGTTAAATGTTAGTTCATGTTTTTTTTTAAATTTTTATATCAACATTTTGTTTTTGTGAGAGATATCTTCTACTTGCCCCTGAGATTGAGTTTCTTCAACTTGCCCCATCAGGCCAAACAGGCAAGCACTATAATATAGAGCCCTGATTTGTGTGGTAATATATTGTCTAAAGAGCAAACCCCCATCTTCATTCTGTTTTCCTTGCTGAGATATATAATGTCAACGTTATAAGAGGGCCCTGGAATCGGTGGCATCGCAAGATATTTATGAGTAGGGGGCACAAAGTTCCAGCAGTGGAGGTGGTCATCAGCAAATTTAAGTTACTTTTTAATCAACATCCAATTTTATAACAAAAGCCTTGATTTCACAAATGATGGGAGGCCATAGATCGAGTCACAATTAACATTACAATGGAAGTTTTGTTTGCAGAATAAGAGAATAATTTGGTGGTTGGAAAACTCTTTTTGTCATAACTTTGTTTCTATAATTCAGAAATTCTTGATTCTGCCATATTTTTTATTTTTTCTTCATAATTTCCCCTTAAACCTAGATCTGCACAGACCAATCAACCATTGCAAACATAAATGTTTAAAGCCAAAAATGAAACGTCAATCTTCAAGACTTAGTCAGTGATAGAGAGAAGTAATTTACAGCTGAAAGCAATCCAGGGGCCATAAATAATTTGTTCAAAGAACATCTGCATTTTTTTTTTTGGGTTGTGATAAATGGTTCCATAGAACTGGGAAATAATCCCCAGGGAAGATTAAATTGGAAGCATTTGGCTGTTTGTAATGAGAATTATTGCCTACAGTGGCATTTATATCAAATATATTATTCTAAGAGTTTAGGAGTATCAGTCTATCAGAAATAGCTAGCATGAAGAAGAACAGTTTAGCTGCAAAGGGTAGTTGTGGACTTGCTGTGGAATTCTGGAGATTATCAGAGCTCAAAATACCTATTAAAGTGTTTGTAATTAAGTGGTGTATTTTGTTCTCCGACTGGCATCCAAAACTTTACCAAACAAATACACCAAAATACACCAAAGTGCACCAGGTTATCCTGTGGACGACCACATAAAGATATATGAAGCTTTGAAACACATTATTCATGTAAACTTCTTTCAAAATTTGGGCTGAAAAAGTAGGGTTTTTCTCTTAAATATGGTGATGTTTTCATAATTTACTATTGTAATAAACAAATGTACACCATTAATTTTGCTAATCCTAAGTTTGTAACACCCAGTTTATAGCACATACTGTTTTACCTCATGATTTATCATTCTGGCATAAACTTTCACTATATAGTAGTGGTCACCCCTATATCTTCATTTCCAGTGAGCCAGCCAAATTGGTTTTGTGGTTTACAATTATGGTGGCTTTTCGCATTTTTCTTTGCGGGAAGCCTTGTTTTTGGTGAGTTTTTTGTTGTTGTTACTTTTCGTAATATTTTTAGTTAATGTAGTGACTTTAGGAAGCATTTGAGTATTAAGTTCGCTAAGTTTTTGCTTGTTTAGGGAAGAAGTTTTGGAAATTGATTTAACGTGTCCGTGTCTAACGAAGTGTGGCTAGGCTGTCCAGGGGGTGGGGTGGGTTTGGGGGTCTAACTACTGTCATGACTACCAAACATACACAAACATTTATCTAGTACTACTTCCAAATTCTAAACACTCACTCCTCATCAGTGTACATGCCTGAATGAATAGACTTTAATTGGCTTTGCAAGCAGTTCACACCTTCCATGAGGACAGTGTGTTTACCTATAAAAGGGTTATCTGTGGTTAGAGGGGGCACTGCCTCGGTCTAATGGTTAAATCACATGTAGATATTATGCCTATTAATGAAACCTTGAAATTCAAAAGGAATTGAAAAGATACCAAAGGTAACATTTGTTATATAGCTGCATACTGCATGTGAATATGCTGCATGTAGCATGTGGAGCATGTAGGGTGGTGTTTTGACATAATATCACATTTATGCAACACAATTAACATTGCAAATACAGTAGCAATGAACATTTAAATATGAATACGGTGATAATGTGGTTCAAAATTCCATTGTATTTATCAAGTGATCCAGTTCATGCTTTTCTTGATTGTAGACATAAACATGTAAGACCCTTGCACCAGAAATGAATGTATCAATGCTATGTATATATGAATGTATGTGATTGGTAAATGTGTCTCACATATTGCAGCAAATTTGCTAAAACTAAAATCTAAAGAACTTTTTTTTAGCATATATCTAGATAAATTTTAAAACATTCATAAAAATGTTCACTGTGATCTGGGTGACATAGGAACAATAGAGGAAGATTATATATAGGTTTTCAAATGAGGAGCAAAATATTGCTACAGTGAAAAACAGAACCATTAAAATTACAGGGCTTCTGTGAAACGTTGAAGTAGGTCTGCATGGTACTGTCATAAGTAGATCTTATGGTAGCTGATTGCTCTGTGGTAACTTTGAGGTAGCACTGAAGCTCTGAGGTAACTCTGAAGCATCTCTGGAGCTCCAAGGTTGGCTTTGAGGTAGCTCTGAAGTAGCTCTGATGTTAGCTCTGAGGTAGGCTCTGTGGTAGGCTCTGTGGTAGCTCTGAAGCTACAATCCCCAACAAAACTAAATGAAGTAAAAGTAAATGAGCTTGCACTGAGTTAGCTCTGGGATAACTCTAAGGTAATTTTGAGGTAACTCTGAGGTTGCTACAAGGTAGCTCTTAATTTTGCTCTTAATTTATTTAGCTCTGTAGCACTTGAGGTAGCTCTAAAGTAGCTGTGAGGTAACTCTAAGGCATCTCTGAAGCTCCGAGGTTGGCTCTGACTGAGGTAGCTCTGAGGTAGGCTCTGTGGTAGCTCTGAAGCTAGCTCTATGGTAGCTATGGGGTTATGAGGCCTTGGATTGAGCTCTGAGCTTTCACTGAGGTAGCTCTAGGGTAACTCTAAGGTAATTTTGAGGTAACTCTGACTCTGAGGTTGCTACAAGGTAGCTCTTAATTTCACTCTTAATTTATTTAGCTCTTGAGGTAGCTCTAAAGTAGCTATGAGGTAACTCTAAGGCAACTTTGAGGCTGCCCTGAGGTAACTCTGAGGTTAGATCTGAGGTAACTCTGAGGTAATTTATTATCTTATGATATGTGTCACACTAGCCAACAGTATCATCCCCTTTAATTAATTAGTTGTACACCTCCCAGGAAAACTGAGACAAATATCACGAATAAATGTGAACAAAAACCAACTAGGTTTGAACACTTGCATACAATTTCACTCCATGATTTTTCAGGGATATTGAGAAAAACACTTTAAAAATTCTGATAACTTATTGGAAAAAGCTCAACGTCAAGATAACCCACAAGGCAGAACAAAATCTTTTAATTGCATTACAGGATTCCAGCACCTGCAATCACTGTACAAGCCAAAATTGATTCTGCATAGACAATCTGATTAGTTGCAAGAGCTTATTTGGTTCTGATTGATTGGTGAATAAAAGGCAATGCAACACATGAATTTAACGTACACCGATCTCAAAGTAAAGGCGTTATGTACACACTAACTATTATAGGATAACACAACATTGATATACTACACAGTATATCAGTGGCTAAGCTAGTAGAATTTCATGTGATTTTCCTGGTCATTTTTAGTCCAAACAGACTCTGACAGATGTGAGTGATATTACAAATTTAATGGAAAAGTGACCCCAAGAATCTTCTTATCTACAACACTATTTGGGTGTCAAGTGTTTGGTAGAGTAAATGCCTTGGATGTTTTGGATATTTTCTTGGTCGAAGCCCGTACATGATAACAACAAATGAGCCGACCAGTCTAGCATATTTCCAGTATATATATATTCCTAGAAAGATTAAACTTCAAAGGTCAAGCACACTAAAAAGTGTCGTCAGTTTACAAATTCTATACAGCTGTATATAGAAAATGCTGGAAAATGTATATATTCCTTGAAAACCTGTAGGAATGCTGTTCTAACTGCCTTGCCAAATTTGGTCCGGAGTGATTGGGTGTTAAATATTCATTATATCATTCATTCGTGCCTGCATGGTACTGCATGATGGTCTCTTTTGTTTTCACATGTCAGTCATGTCCGCTGTTATTAACATTCCCAGCATGAGTAGCATAGGTAGGGAAGTGAAACATATAGCCCAGCTTGATGGCAGACTGCAGTACAGTACTGTTATAGCCCATATCTATAGGCTTAAAAAAAATTGACATCTTAACTGATAGTACCATATTCGTTTAAATCTTGTTCTTGTAATTCAAGATATTAATTGAATTCAAGAATATTAATTTCCAGAAATGTTAATTGCTACTCTAAAATGTGGAAAATATCTGCTATAATGTGAGTAGTACACTTGCTGTTCTTTTGATACATGTATTTTGGCCATGATCGAGGAACCTGCCCCCCCACCTTATGGCCATTTGGCCTAGGTGCCACCCCCCCTCTAATAGCTGTGGTGTGCCCTTTTAAACTGCTAATTTGTGTCCTGTACATCATGAATGTTTAAGAAGCCTATAATTCCAACAATAAGCCCTTTGGAAATTCAAGAAGATTGTGACTGGCTAATTGTGTTGAGTCATGGATTGCAGACCTTGGGATCCTGGCCATCAGGCTATATATCCCGTTTGTGTCCTAAAGCAAGAATCGTAATCTTTATTCACCCAGGTGTGTAAGTGGGTATGCGAGGTAACTTGTAAACAACAGGTGCTGTTTAAGATGCTGCTACTTTCTCCATCTTCTGTAAGAGGATGTATATACTGTTTGTCGTGTAACGAGTAGCCTGGGGTTAAACAAAAATAATACTGTGAACTCATGTATGAACTTTGGTGCATTAATAATTGTTACAAGACCATAAAATGTCTAGCTGTAACTTTACTGTATCGTCTGGCTTTATAGGCCTAGTAAACTTTCTTCTCTGACAAAAATCAGAACTGGAAGATGACATTTTTTTTCGGGGGGGGGGACGGTGCACAAAAAACTGACTGTTATTCCCAAAACATAAAAATCAAGAAATCCAGGAAATAAACGTGCTGCTAATTATAAAACATATTTTATAGGTCTTTATATAGGTTCAATTTGGTCATAACAATTGATTACCTGACATGGCCAGACTGCATGCAGTCATGGAAATAAATGTGAAAAATACATGATTTTTCCATTCAAAATAATAAAAAGAATGCAGGCAGGGATGAGAAACATGCTAGATCCTTGTCAAGGTAATTTAGATCACGTAGGCTACTTACTTCCCTCATATTACTCAACTTAGCATATCCTAAATAACCATGATATAGCATACTACCAAAGTGAGATTGAATACCAGAAAACTAAACCACAACTTCCTTGTACAGTGGCAATTAAGGAATGGAGATACATGGTTGGGGGTAGATTTATGCCAGAATAAGTATGTGGTTTATAAATTCCCAAACCACTGAAAGTTCTGGTTGTTTAGTTGGTGTTGTTTACGGACTCAGTAGCACCATAAGACTATAACAAATGGCACTGAAGCCTCAAAGCCACAGTCGATATTGTTTGGGATGCTCAGGGCTCTATACATTAACATTGTAGCACCACAACACTATAACGAATGGCACTGAAGCCTGAAAGCCCCAGTCGATATTGTTTGGGATGCTCAGGGCTCTATACATTAACATTGTAGCACCACAACACTATAACTATAAGGTACATCAGGTCGATTAAACTACTCCTTTAATTAATTAAAGGGATACTTATTTCTAGATGAACACTGACTAAAAAATGTAGGCCTATTTATGTTCACAGTTATTTTAACATTAATGGGTTTTATGCATATAATGTACAGTATGAATTATCTAGCCTTTATTTACCTTGTATATTTAACTTTTAAATGAATAAAGGGTAATTAATATAGAACTTATGGAGCGCATTATGCACTATATGATTAAAACAGAATTAAGGTACATCAGGTCGATTAAACTACACCTTTAATTAAGGGTACTTGTGGTTCCTTTTTATATCTCTATGCTCTCTCACTAAAATATAATTTAGGTACTATTACAACATGCCAGTTAAAATGTATGGGTTTTAGTGTACCACACAAAATCGATGTAGGCTTGATTGATTAAAGGTTATAATTTAATTTCTTCTCTTTCTCTGTATGCACTCCTGACTAACAGAGAAGTGATAGACACTATAACATATCATGCCAATTAAAAGTTGTTGCCATGTTTTATGTTGCAATGATTACATGCATAACTTTAAGCCCAATTGCCAAGTTCTTTCAAGTGTCTCCATCAAATGAACCCATTCAATAGGATGGGACATATTTTAAGACATGTTTTTAAGGTTGGGTCAATTTAGTCGCAGGCAAGAGAATCGATAACCGAACGGTGTATGTCACTCAAGTGAGAGGCCATATGCAGAGGTAATTGCATAACTTGCCCAGCTAGGATATGTATGTTGGGTAAAACAAGAGCTAGGTGTGAAAATATAGTTGTATCAGAATAAACAAATTATTAGTAAGAATAAAGATTCAATACAAGAAAGATTGTGATTCTCTATCAATATTGAATTGGGTTACAAGAATGGCTGTGATTGTATGGTTCATTATTGTGGATCATTCTACAATCCTGAGCTATTCTGCAATGAACAGTCAGCAAGCATGCACTTCTGTGGGTAACTGTTACTGCCTGGCTGTTAATATAGGCAACACTGAACTAAAAGACACACAGGTGTAATAGATACCAACATATAGGCTAGTACATACAGATACAGCACAACATAACCAATGCACTATCATTATGTGATACTGCTGCAGCTAGTTCAACAACCTTTATTATATAAAGCCTGTCACATTAAGATACCGGTATGCTAAGCATATTACTAGCCTATATAGGCCTAATATAAGCATATTGAAATGAATATACACCTGCATACATGTAGCTAGCTATATTTTGGTAGATAATTGCTAGGCCTATAATGGTTCATATACATGTAAATTATTATAATTTTTTGGTACATGCATGGAGCATTATATAATTTAGGGATTTAATTAGGCAAACTAGTAATTAACTTAACTTGGCCATGCTACTTAGCTCTGACAAAATATATTGTACAATTCAGAATTTAATTGCTATAATGACTGGCATAAAACTCCCTTTCATCAAATAAAGTATTCAGAAAATTACCAAATCTATATATCTTACATGCATGCTGCTGAACAATTTTCATTTTAATGGAAAACCTAATTAAGGCAGGATGACAAGGCATAGTCCTAAGTTGTGACAATCAACTGCCGCCATCTATTAACTTTTGCATGCCTAACATACTGTTTAAGACTTAAAAGAACAGAAATTTAAAAAACATTTCGTCTGTTGGCTGCAGAACATCATATCTCTCAGGACATGGGCATAATTGAAACCGTCCAAAATTTGCTGAATTGGGCTACAAAAATGGTTGTGATTGTTTCCTAATATTGAATAATGATTGTGACTGGTTCTTAATAGCTTTGCATGGTGACAAGAATAGTTATGATTGGTTGTTAATATTGGATTGGGTTAAAATAGCGCCTTTGTTTCGATCCACATGTTAATCTGCAGACCAAATCCTAAATGCATAAGGATACCGTCACACCACAATGCCTCAAATTGATCTTTTCTCTCTGTGGGCTAATATCAACAAGTTATGCCACCCTGACACTGGCATGATTTTTGTCCCCTCAATGCTGCGCAATGAGTCGTGGCAATGCGTGCCATTTCGGTGCTACGCAGGGGAGCGTGAAGCCGTGCTGGGGGCCTGTTCACACACTGTACACGCATAAGTTACGCACTGTCTACGCAATGCGTGGCCAAAAATGGGCCGCATTGGCACACATTGACAGGCAAAGGCACTACTTGTTTGCGCATAGGTTAAGTATTGTTCACCCATTGTTCACGTCTACCGTACCGCATTGTACCACAGTGTTACACAAGAAGCTCATAGTTCCCGCTGTCTTACCGCATCGCCAGGCATTGCCCCAACGATTTCGCGCATGCGTGAAGTCGTCGAGGCAATTTTTGGTCACACTGTCCCGCTTGGTGGCACGCTATATATATATATATATATAGCATAGGTTTCACACCTAGCTTCATTCCTCGACTCGCTGTGGACGATACATGATGCAGAATGCCAGAGACACTGCTATTGCAGAACAGAGAAGGTG
>JAODFY010233805.1:0-10300 GCA_027580055.1 Paracaudina chilensis | reverse complement strand
ACACATACACACACACAGACACACACACGCCAAGTTGAACGCATAGGTTCCTTTTGCTAAAGCAAGGAACCAAAAAGTGCTACCAAAAAAGTATAACCCATGGTTCTATTTCATGGAGTGGAATAGAGCGGATTTTGCATGCAATCGGCGAGCAATTGACCAATCAAATGACCAGAATACAATTAGATGTTGTATAATAATTAATATAATGGTATGGATATTATAATTTAACATTAAAATTATATTCTAATTTAATGTCATATTATTATTATTTTATATTTTTACATAAATACATTACATTATGTAACTTTATATTATGATATATATATTTTTTTAATATATAATTTATTTATAATATTTTTGATTACATTACATTATAATTCAACAATAAGATATGAATAAAATTTAACAATATTATATCATATAATTGATGATTTTATAACATAAACATTACTTTGTACAACTTTATATTATAATTATGTTATAATTATATTTTTTAATACATTACATGACATTATAATTTAACATTATCAATACATCTTGAATAAAATTTAACAATATTATAACATATAAATATATTGATATTATGATATTTTTAAAGCAATATCAGGGTTTGAGTCCTGAGAATTACCCTTCTTTCACCAAAAGGAGATTTTGCCCTTCATTTCCGTTGATTGTTAGTTATGATTAAAAGTCAAGTCTAACACCAAAGTCTACAAGTCTAACACCATAGTGAACTTCCCAGACCTTGTGAAAATCACGGATTGGTCTAAATCCTATACATAACATAGCAAATGAGCTGACCAGTCTAGCAGATTTCTAGCATACTTTGGCCAAGAAAGTGTAGTCCACACAGTGAATATGTGTACTTCATACCTTGTTCACAGTTTTCTCCCGTCCATGCTGAGGGACAGGTACATTTAAATGCTGCGATCAGGTTGGTGCATACACCATTGTTCAGGCAGGGGTTACTATCACATTCGATGATGTCTGTAACAGGAAAAAAACAAAACATTTTATAGTTTTTTTATTTAACCCATTAACAAAACACATTTTGGGATTATAAGATGCCTGGCTGAATTGCTTGTATAATTTTAATATATTGTGCTCCTATGATATTCTCTGACATGAGAGCTTTATTCACATAAAGAGTTGTATAGCAAATATTCTTTATTTATGCTGTATATATGATGTTCCGTGAAATGGCAACAATTATGTACAAAGAGTGGTAACAGCAAATGAGATGACCAGTCTAGCAGTTTGCTGACATACTCTGGTTCCTGACATAATCAGGTGAGAGAAGCCCCACACATAACAGCAAACGTCTAGCAGTATTCTAGCCTATTTAGTACTCCCATTCTAGACTTTCCTGGTAGGTAGTGGGCAATATTTTCTCCCCTCCCATCTTATCCCCGAGAAAGATTTGACTAGCCTATGTCACAGTTTTGGCCCGGTCCACCCAGGTTGGCAGATGCAGACATAATAGTTGTTCTGGCCAGGAGCGGGCACAAACTTGTCCCCATCCCATCATAGCCCCTGAGAATGATTTGACTGACCCATATCACAGTTTTGCCCCATCCAGCCAGGTAACCAGACACAGTCTTACTAGCTGTTCTGGCTCGGAGTGGGTGATGTTCCCCCACATCACCCGGAAGGATTTACTCACCCGTATCACAGTTTTGCCCGGTCCACCCAGGTTGGCAGACACAGTCGTAGCTGTTCTGTTGGTTGATGCACTGAATCGCATTCACGCAGGGGTTGCTCTCACACTCGTCCAAGTCCATTCCACAGGTAGCACCCACCCACCCGTCTCGGCAGAGGCACTGGAAGGAGTTGATGAGGTTCTGACAGGTTCCGCCATTCTGGCAGGGGAAACTCTGACACTCGTTGTAATCTGCCACAGAGTGCAAAGGACAAAGGTCACAGTTGAGGTGTTAGTTATGTATTAAAATCACTGTCAGACTCTGAGTCAAAAAACAACATTCATTCCATAGTTTGTCACAATAAAACAACCATATATTGTATCACTGAACAAAACCCACAAAATGCAATTCTCGGCTTAAATTCTCCGCCAATTATTGTAACGATTGTCAAAATGATTAGAAAATACAGTTAATAGGTATCATTTTTTTTATTGAATAATTTCAAATCTATTTGAAAATTTTAAAAAGTCAGTTTAGAATTTATAATATACCCACCAAGTTGACACTGGTTACCGACCCAGCCTGGGAGACAAGCACATCTGAACTGGTTCTCTTCATTAATGCAGGTGGCACCATTCTGACAAGGGTTGCTCTCGCATTCATTAATATCTTAGTAGAGGGCAAAAATGACAACATTAATTTTAGAATAATCAATGAAATTATCACAAATAAATAAAAAAGTTAAACATATATTTTTGTAACACTTTTTTTTTTTAATTGCACATAACGAATCTGCTCTGCGGTGAAATAAGAAATGGTTCACCACTCCAATATGAATAAACTACTTCAAAGGACACTTTATCTCTCATAACTATGGGATGTGAGTTTATGGTGTCCTATCTGACAAGCCTATAGGAACAAATCATTTAGTAATTAATTGATTAATCCTTCAGGGGAAGGCTGAAGGTAACCCAAGTTTGAAAGCAGACTGAGTGTATATTGTTAGCATAATCAATCGATGAAATTCTAACAAATAATATTTAAATATAATATATTCTGATAATATTTTTTCGTCTGTATTTTCTGTTTTCTTAAAATTGCACGGCAATAAAAACTGCTTGGAGAAATGACAAAAAATTACACCACTCTAATATAAATCAACTACTTCAAAAGGGTCATATATCTCCAATCTATGGGAGGTGAGTTTTGGGTGTTCTAGCTGACAAGCTCATGGATGAGTGATTTAATGTGCAAAACAGGTAATACAGTTTACATTTATATATATGTGTGTGTTATTGGGCTATATTGAGCATTTTGGGGGGTTTGTGAAGGTGAAATTTTGGGGCTGTGGTCTGGCGGTGCGATATTTTGACTCTTGCCTGTAGTCTTGGCCACCTGCAAGTTTCAGATAAGCACCTCAAATGGGTAACAGAAGATTATTCCAATTTATATTATTTTGAATTTAGATTACATGCAGCAGCTATCATGAACTCTAAAAGGATTTAATGAATATCTTGGCTTTATACACTGGCATTGATATCAACAAGAGGATATTTTTTTTTTAAATTGTTTTCCTTGAAAATGGATGCAGGGCCAAAACATGACAAGGGGTTGTACAAGAAACATAACGTATATTGCTGTCATTTATTGTTACTTAGTGTATGGTGATACCAACTTTAGAAAGTCTTGAGCTCAAATGATGAAAAGTATCAAATGATTGTCAGAACCAAAGAAGCAAAATTACCAGAAATTACCAGAAGCAAAGGAACCAAAACTCTGCACTAAAACTCTGAACTGTTATATCTTACTTACTTTGTTCACAATTTATTCCTGACCAACCATTCCTACACTGACAGAAGTAAAGGTTGACTGAATCCACGCAGCTGCCGCCATTTTGACATGGGGCGGAAGAGCACTCGTCCACATCTGAAAGAAGAAAAATGTGTTTTTTTTTTTTTTAGGGAGGGCTTGTGAAACATGCACCATGTTACAAACATAAATAATATTCAAATAAGAAAAAAAAATGAATGAACGAATAATAATTGATTTATAGCTAGCCACCAAGGTGACACTCTTAATTATCAAATATCTGTACCAACTTACTTGTTTCGCAGTGGGTGCCCACAAACCCATCAGGACAGGAGCAGATGAACTGGTTGACCAGGTCATTGCACTGACCTCCACTCAGGCAGGGGCTACTGGAACACTCGTCCACATCTGAAAATTATAAAGGAAAAAAAATCACAAAAATCATTTTATTTAAGATTTTATTAAAATTTGAAGGTATACTCTACCACTACAGGGCTCTCAAAATGCCAGACGACGGGATGTTACATGATGAAAAGATGAATTAGCCTGCCATGGCAACATCTTATTGGATCACATCACAAATGTTGCCAGATGCCTAATTAGAGTTAACATATCAAAAAATCAATATCTTAACAACCAAAATTGCTATTGTAATGGGGGCTTTCACACTTGAGGATACTTTTAATTTTTAATCTTTTTCCTCCTCTGGTTTTCTTTTATAGGGTATTTATTCCCAACCTGCTTGGAACCGTTACCTGAAACAACCTCTCTTTACTGCCCCATTACCACTGTGTCATCAGGGGTAATGTGTCAGAGAGGAGGGTGTTATGTTGTTTGTGTCAGCAGGAGTGCTATCCCCCCTCCCGCTCCCCCCCCCAAAAAACAAAATTGGATCATTACCACCTGGGGGGTTATGTACCCCCACTCTTTTTAAGTGATAAGCTTTACCTGTTTCACAGAGTACTCCAGTGTATCCAGTGAAACACTGACAGCTGAATGCATTGACCAGATCATTACAAACACCATTCTGGCATGGACTGCTGGCACATTCATCATTATCTGCCAAAAAAAAATGAAAAGAAAAATGTTCTTCAGCTATCTCAGGTGAAACAAACTTGGACCTGGTGATCTTAGATTTGATTTATGTGCATGACATGCAATAAGTTTAGAGCAATTCCAAGCTCAGCGGGGTGAAATGATCAATCGTATCCCTATGGATTATGGGTTCACAAATTGAGTGGGGGAAAAAAAAAACAGGGATGTGAACAGGGGATGAAGGTGGATCGAGATGCATCAAACTCTGAAAGGCATAGTCTATGGGAGACACTACACTGGAAAATGTTTGAAATTGGGATAGCCACCAGACATTACATGATGTAATTTTTAGTTTTGTTTTCAAGTCAATAACACATTTTTTTTTACGGGGTCAATAAAAACAAACAAAGCCGATTTATAACTGGAAAACCGCTGCATTACACCCTGAGCTGCATACACCAGATATTCAGGCAGGGATTGATATGAACTCACCTATTTGACAATTGTTGCCCAGGTAGCCTAGACGACAGGCGCAGCTGTAACTGTTGACCTGGTCGATACACTGTCCACCGTTGCGACAGGGAGAGCTGGCACACTCGTTAATATCTAACAATAAAGACATAATAAACAAGTTGATAAGTTAGGCATTGATTGGTATTAACTCTCAGTGTCCCCTTCCCCCCCCCCCTCCTGATACCTTACTAACATTATGACAGGGAGAGCTGGGACACTTGTTACTATCTGACAATAAAGAGATAATAAACAAGTTGATAAACTTTGACATTGATTGGTATTAACTCTCTGTGCCTACTTCCCACCCCCTCGTATTAACTCTTAGTTCCCCCTTCCCTCCCCCTCCTAATACAGTGTAACATTGATTGGTATTAACTCTCACTAACCACCCTCTGCCCCGACCCCTCTCCTTTTGGATGATAAAAGGCTATGAACCACTTCACATATTCCCCATGTAGTTGGTCATAAATAAGGACAAATCAGCTTGCCAATTTTGTAAGATTTCTTGTGCATTCCAAAGTGAGGTGTTTTTATTTGCATATCAATACTATGTGAAATGTCCCCAACTTTTATTTTCATCAAATTCCTGTTCCAATTTTAATTCTTTACATCATCAGAGATAAATAATTTAGGTAGTCCGAAATTTCTGATATCATTTTCCCTCTTTTTCTAATGGTTGAGAGAACAGAGTGCTGCAAAAATGAAATCCATATAGCTTGGGCAAACAAATTAGGACAAGAAAAGGTCATCAGACGAATCACTCCTTCATTGAATCATTTGCTTAGGTCACCTAGGGGCCTCAGGCTAATGTTGATTTTGTGTCATGTGTCAGATCAATGCAATAGTTTTCTTTCACTTAGGAATAGTTTTCTTTCACTTAGGAATATAGTTTCTCCACTATGGAATGTGCACATTTGGCTTATTTCTGGTTTTGATGCTAAAGCTTACACAATAAGGCTTCCAAGCCTTGATATTCTTGTTTTTACACAGCATGCTCACTGAGCAGTGGCATATTAAAGGTGGGGTTGCAAGTATCAAATTCAAATGAGTTTCTGGTGACACCGAGAACTCACAGATTCCTAATTTAATGAACATGTTGGTAAACTTTCTCACTGAGGTGTTTATAGTTACATTTTGAAGTTACTACAACAGGGATGTGTTCATTTCATAGTTTGAAAAGTGTTCAACTGAGCCATTTGGAAATCTGACTTTTTGGTAGGTTTTGCTACTTGCAACCCCACCTTTAAAGCTGCAGGTTAGGGAGTGAGTGTAATAAGTGGTCACTTACATAGATGCATGGCCCAAATTGATTGATAACCACCAAAACTCACCAGGTTTGGGTTTATTAGTGACGTACTTACCTCATATAACAATGCATAATCTCAGCTAACAGTAATTAAGCATTGAACTAAGAATAAAAACATATTTGTGGCTGAAACACTGATAGAACCGTACGTTAGACCAGACAAGAAAAAAACAACTATATATGTGTATGTATCAAAGCTGGTTCATGTAATGAAGTATCGAAGTGAATGATAAAAGCATCGCACTAAGATATGTATAGCTGGTTCATGTAATGAAGTATCAAAGTGAATGATAAAAGCATCGCACTAAGATATGTATAGCTGGTTCATGTAATGAAGTATCGGAGTGAATGATAAGACATCGCACTAAGAATAAAGTCATATATGCATCTCAAACACTGATACCATTAATCCAGAAAAGAAAAACAAATATATATGTGGAGAGTATAGCTGGTTCATATAACAAAGTATCAAGTTAATGATAAAATCATTGCACTGATATAAGAATGAAGTCGTATATTTGCAGCTTAAATTCTGATAGAACCATTAAACCAGACAAGAAAAACAACTTTAATATAAATCATATATGGTTCTAGGAAAATGACAGATAATATTAATTTCACTATAGAATTTCATGTCAGACATGAAAGAGCTCAATTTATTTTGACAAATTGGTTTTCAAGCCGGCTCAGACTGAAGAACCCATCTGTTACGCTGCCCACTCATTGCTATACTGTAAACAACTGTAAATAACCACGGGCTCACTCTGCCCCACTTTTCTGTATTTAAAACACACATACTTGAAAACTGTTGACAATGTTCACTTTTTATGTTCAATCCCTCCCGACCTTGACACTATGTCACTAAATCTCTACTGGTGTGTTATTTTAATCTGATGTGGAAGGAATCGCAAAAGAACGTCGGTCGGAAATGATGACTTACTTGTCTGGCAGTGTACTCCGGTCCATCCGAGGTCGCAGTTACACACATAGCTGTTAACCTTATCTTGACAGGTGCCACTGTTCAGGCAGGGCTGACTTGCACATTCATCGATATCTAACAAGGAGAATAGGAAATGACAGAACTAATAACAGATCTGCTCTGAGAACCCTTGGAAAACAAAAAACTCATGGGGTACGTGTTTGGATAAGACAAAATCCTATCTTTCCTATTCTCTCCTTTGAAATGAACAATAGTATCTAAAATTAAATCTGAGTAATGTGTATTTTAAATCTGAGTTAACTTGTATAATAGCAGCCAGGCCTGCTCACAATCATTGATGTATAAGTTATATACAGCCTATACAGGTATACAAATCTGGTCCCAAAATCATTTTCCCAGATGTCATCAAATCTGTGATTGGTTGAAACCCCATACATAACAACAAATGAGCTGACTAGCAGATTCCTAGCATATTCAGGGTGAGAGATGTTTGCCTTTCGTCATAAAAATTTGGGCATTGAACTGAGCAAAAAGTGACAATGTTACAGATACAACGACAGTGTCTAATCGTGCCAAACAGCGTTTTTACATTATCTGCAGTGGTGGATTTAAGGCTAGCTAATTAGTCCACACAGAACAGAAAAAAATTGATTTTCTGCTGTTCATATATCAAGTTCTTAAACTTCAGATAGTATTGATGCTTTCTTTCACATACACATGCCAACATGACCTCATAGGTTCCTGTGCCTCTGGCTTCAGAACCAAGATTTTAGCTGCTCTGTATAATTATTGATATAACTGCTTTAAAGCTATATAATTCTGGCCCCAAAGTGAACTTCCCAGAAAGCCTCAAACCTAACAGCCAATGAGCTGAACCAATCTAACAGATTTCTTGCCTACTTGTACTTGGAATGAGAGTTGTTTTCCTTTAAGTTTGAAAATTTTTCACCACCTAGTAAATTAAATACCCAAAGGGCATCCTTACAATTTGTCATCACCTTCCTTACATACATGTAGGTCTCGTGTTATCAAGTTTTATGTGTTGCGGAAATGGCGGGCGGGTAAAAGAGTGCAATACTCGCTTAGATAATTTGAATAACTTCACATAACTTAAAGTCATGTGACTCTGAATCCCACTCCCCCCCCCAAAAAAAAAAAGAACAATGGGGGATAAGGGGAAATGCAGATTTTGGCAACATTTTATATGCTTGTTTTCCAGGAGCATATATAGTAGGCCAGTGGTTAGGGCATTGAACTGATAATCTATGGCTCAAATGTTCAATCCCTGGTCTGGTCACTTTATTGGTGTCTCTAGGCACTTTATCCCCCAACTGAATTCTCTCCACCCAGGTAAAAAATGGGCACCTGTGAGGTGTAACTTGTTATTTAGCAAGGTTGCTGATCTCTGCTTCCATCTTGAACTTGTGTATGTTTGGGTCAGACAAGTTAATTATACCAATGAGTAGAGGTAATGGATGTGAAGTGCATTGAGATGCATGTAAAATGTGCTATATAACTAGTAAATACAACCATTGTAGTGTTTGTTTTCTATGTTACTATGGCTATTAACTAAAACCTTTGTGCAGACTTTCCACCAGTCGTGTGAGAGACTGATGATTGTAAGGTGATAAACGTGGGTCACAGAAGAATTGCAAGGGTTAAAATCACAGCCCTAAGGGTGGGGTTCAGCTAGCAGAAGGTATTGTGCATAGGACAATATGAGATTAGGGTTGTCAAGACTGGAGGATCAACATTATGGATGGGCAACGACAGAGATCCTCCACTGAAACAGTTATGAGGTTGTTGATGTATCTAAAACCACTAGAGTCTGTTTAATAATTTTCAAGAAGGAAAGGTTACATTAATCATAACCTTGAAGTGGGTGGGGTTGCATGGAAGTATTTGATTAATCATAGCTTTTGTGGGTGTGGTACACTGTTGAGGTAAAGAAAAGCGTGAGAATGCAAAACAGGAGAGAGCTGACAGATCCAATTTTGGTTCTGACATCTGGTTATGATTTCAGAGAAACTTGACAAAAATTGGCCCTTTCCATTTGCTAAACTTTATAGTCATAATATAAGTATTAGGGGTGGGGTTCCAATACCTGGAAAAATGACCTTGGAAATTTCATTACTTTGGTAATAGTTAAAATAATTTGAATGATGGGATCATAACTTTGAAGGGTGGTCGTAAAAAAAAAGAATGTGTGGGAGGGTTTGGTGAAACAAAACTAGATAAATAAATATGTCTTTTTTGTGAGTGAATTCAGTGGACGTGATATACTTGTATTACTAATTACGAATGAACATAGAGATAACAAACGAGGAAATTTAAAACAATGTCGAGATGACAAGCTTTCATATCCATCTGAGTAGGATGAATGTGTACAAAACACCTGGTCTAATGTTTTTGAGACACAAGCTTGCAACTAGTATGTCAAAAACTTGTCAACCAATTTGTTGTCATGTGATATTTATGTCCTTTGCCTGTGAGTGAATTTGGTGGACATAATATAATGATGTCACTGATCAGGAATGAACAAAGAGACATTAACCAGAAAATTGTTGACACAAATTGATATGACACGCTTCCATAGGAATCAATGTAGGATGTATAGTGTACAAAACCACCTGGCCCAATGTGACCAGAAAACTAAGATCGGGGAGCATTTTAGGTGCCAGCAAATTGAATAGAGAAACTGCTATTCAAATATAATTTTGTAGAGCATTTGTAACATTTTGCATAGCAGTATAGTTATGTCAATTATTACCATATTAATTTTTTTTCTTCTTCTACAAGTGATCTACAGTTACTATACTGAGGCATAACATGATTGTTGTATAGTGTCACAGTGAAGTAGTATACATATTTCCTGTTTAATACTGTGGATAAATGACAAACATTGCATGTCAAACACAAAGGAATCAACCCGTCAATCAGGGTTTGAAATAATGGAATTCCATACCAGGGACTACCAGGGACTACCAGGGGCTACCAACAGGGGCGTCGCCAGAGGGGGGGGGTAGGGGGGTGTGACACCCCCCCCAATCAAAC
>JAODFY010233794.1:0-10300 GCA_027580055.1 Paracaudina chilensis | reverse complement strand
GTTATCGCAAAAATACTAGTTTTTTACCATTAATTGACCTTTGGTGACCTTGGATCACATGACTGTTAAGTTTCAAATGTTCCCCTAACCCGTTATTTTTAGCAAACACGCACTTGTTAAAATATTTTGCACGCAATAATTATCTTGGGATTTGGGGAAGTAATTGATAATGACGGTTTTGTCAATTTAAAAAGGCAGATCAACGCAATATTAACCAGACTATATCAAATCAATGGTCCAACTAGAACGCCTTCATTTGGACACCAGATTGCTTGTGCATGTGAGGTATTTGGTAGCTGTGTCAATATTTCCGTTTCAATAAAACATTGTTACATTTGCGCTGATCGGACGTTACCTGTCATACAAAGGTATGCGGTTCGCAGAGGCCCAGTGGTATAACAATGATGTCAATCATCGATGAGAATACGTTTTATAAAGCATAAAGAGTCACCATTGAAACAGGGTAATTATTTATGATGTAGTATAGAGTTTGATTTAGTGTGTCCTAAATAGAAACCAGAAAAAGGTTGAGTGATTCCGTCATGTCATTTAGATTAAGACGAATTTGTTAAATATTTCATTACCAAATCTTGACCAGGGATTAATTGATAATGGCGGTTTTTTCAATTAAAAACAGAATAAAGGAATAATAACCAGACGGTAAATGCTTAGTTCAGTATGTAGTGACCCACTTTTGTCGCTCAGTTGAAAACCAGATTGCATACCTGACGTATGTCAATATTTCCGTTTCAACACGTCAATAGACCCATTCTGTTATATTTGAGCTGATCGGACATTACCTGTCATACGAATTGTATGCGGTTCGTAGAGACTTAGTATTATAACAACAAGGCTATTTTAAGACGGACTTGTTGTTAATATATTTCATGACCAAATCTTGACCAGGGAAGTAATTGATAATGGCGGTTTTATCAATTAAACAAAATCAGACAAACGGAATAATATCCAGACGGTACCGTAACTGCTTAGTTCAGCATACAGTGCCCCACTTCTGTTGCTCAGTTGCAAACTAGATTGCATGCCTGACTTATATGGTCGTTATGTCAATATGTCCGTTTCTACAGTTAAAAAAAAACATTCTGTTACATTTACGCTGATCGGACATTACCTGTCATAGAAAGTATGCGGTTCGCAGAGGCTTAATGTTAATAATCGATTAGGATACTTTCTATAAAGCATAGAGTCACCATAAAAACACAGGGGGAAGTATTTATGGTGTAGTATAGAGTTTGATTAGTGTGTCCTCAGGACCGTAGCTATGGGGGTGTGACACCCCCCCTGGCAGGTAGATCAGTCGGTACACAGCGGGCAGTCGGCACATCAACGGTCTCGGAAAAAGGAAAGAGAGAGAGAGAGAGGAGGAGGAGGAGGGAGCAAAGCGGTGAGGAGAAGATTTTCACTGGATCGAGAATTTCGGGCAGTCTTTTGGAAATTTTTCTGCAGGCCTTTAATACGGTATGCAGTAGGCAGTAGCGTTCCCGAATTTATCTCGAAATTTTGCCCGAAAATCCATCACGAAATATCTAGAAAATTTCGGGAACTCTATAGAAGTACAACAACAATCAATTTGAATGGCGTTTTAATAGGATCTATGCCGCAGGTAGTAGTGTGCCCGAATCTCTCTCGACATTTTGCCCCCCCCCCCGGCCCCCAGTACCCCTTTGGCCATAACACGTGCTATTATTAACGGAGCTCCGTTACGGAGAGCCAAACGTTTCATAAATGTGGAAATCAGCATGTTACAGCATGTTTCCATATCAGCTTGTTACATTTTCATATCAGCATGACGAGAAAAAATCCAACATATCACTGCATATATCAGCATATATTACAAATTCAATATCAGTATGTTCACAACTCATATAAGCATGACGACATTGCTTGCTCCAACATTGATATTACGTCATATTATTGAACCACGGCACGCTGTTTTTTAATATATATGGTAGCCGCGTGTGTCATAAATCGTGTGCTGTATCAGCATGTCAAAAACAAATATCAGAGTGCCCAAAATTTATGGAAATGTAACATGCTGATATGGAAATGTAACATGCTGATATGGAAATGTAATTGATTAAACGTTTGACTCACTGTACTCCGTGGTCTCACACACAGAACTATAGCATACCATACTCGTACACAAAATCTCGAAACAAAGAATATCAAGATGCAACTAGTGCCACTTACGGCGATCTCTGGTGCATTTCGTCAAAAAAATTCTTCCAACGATACGCGCCCACCCATGGCGGTGCTCCGCTAAGATAGTCGTTATTGCCTAATATCATTTTGGGTAGTCGGCAAAATGGATCACACCCCCTACAAGTAGTGGTCTAGCTACGCCCCTGTGTGTCCAGAAAACTGAATGTTTTAGTGTTTCCGATGTCATTAATGAGATTTGTTTAACCTTGGTTATAAATTTCATTGCAATATGAAAATGTACTTATTCACAGACACAACTGTGGGCTACCAAAAGTGAAGCTGATCAGACATATACTTAGTTACATGGACAATATATTGAAAGCCACGCCCACTCAATAATATTTATGTCATAGACAACAAATGCAGTGTGGTACTAATCATCTATACTACTTCAATAAAAGAATAATGCAATAATTTATGAGATTTCGTGTTTATGGGTGACATTGATCCGACATGTGGTTGTCGAGATATCTTGTTTACAAGGATTGTCACACACACACACACACTCGTGTGCATGGTATTCAGTCTGGTGACATCTATCCTAAGCTAATAGACCATAGTATTGACAATACCCTAACCATTGTTTGAACTTCCGAGGACCTAATATTTCCAGTGATTTTTTTCCTACTCCTCCCTTTGTGCCGAGTACCAAGCACTAAAATAGTAAGCTCCATTGTTAAGTATTTGCATCATGCATCGGCCGCAGGATTCCATCTCCACGAGCAGTCAGTACCTGGTCATTCTATAAAGAGCAAGTACCGCCATTGTGACGTCATATTTATATAGGCCTAATATTTCCACGGAACAAAAAATATTATGAAATGCTTGAAATGTTAACAATTTGATATAATAATTACAAAACATTTACGGCAATGAGTATGACCGTATTGTATAAGATAATAACAATGTATTAATCGTGTGAAGAGATACAACACCTACGGGTCTGGAAATACTTTGTCATTTATGGAAACCCGCCCAAAAAGACGGATTTTGTACATTTTCCCCCCTTTTCCAGAAATGACAAATATTTCCCACTGCGTTACGCCCCCAATATGGTATTTGGATATATATTTTCTCAACACATCCCGATGTGATGTAGTAGCACAGTGACGAGCCGCGCGTGCAAGTAGACATACCTACTGCAGAACACAGGTCTGTAACAGGTCTGGAAATACATTTCCGGAAACCCGTCCGAAAAGACGTTTTTCACCCTTTTCCAGAAATGATAAAGTATTTCCCACTGCGTTACCTGTTGAATGTGTGGTATAATTTTTCAATTTTCCCTGTGTGACTCTTTTGTAAGTGTATGTATGTGAATATTCTATAATATAACACACACATATTTGTGTGTTATCAGTACGCCCAAACTTGATTGGTAAAATAGGATCAAAGTTTGAAGAAAAAAATCTGGTTCCTATTTTTTTAAGATATCTACGCAGTCCCCTTTAAATATACCCAGTGGACATGAAAAGGTTCGTCCCTGCGGGGATTTGTTTTTATACAAGAGAATCACGACTTTAAAAACGTCATTCGAACAGTTATGACGTCAATGTCGAAGACAATAATTTACACAATTTTGATGTTTGACCTTTGGCACCTCGTAGGTGTCATTTTGAGCCGCGTAGATATCATTTAAAATAGGAACCAGATTTAAGGTACTGATATGACACACAAATATAACAGAGAACAGAGAGAACACAGATAAATTCCACCAACTTAAAGAAGATTGCCAAAGAACATGTTAGCTCGACCTATCCCCGTCTCATTAACATTGTAACACACCAATGGTTGATATACAGCAGTTTTATATATTGCCAAATAACGTTGCCCCAAAAACGACAAATGTAACAGAGAAATTCCACCATGTTCTTGGTCAAAATGTGACCGATGCGTTTTTTTTACAATGTATATAAAGACGATTGCCGAATGACATGTTAGCTCGACCTATCCCCGTCTCATTAACACTGCTACAACACATCAACGGTTGATATACAGCAATCCTCCCTGAAATTAATCTATGTAGACATGAATGGGTGTGAACTTGACTATGCTCCCATTTCACACAGAGACTGTCTTCGTAATAAAAATGTCCAGACAGAGTGTATATACAATTAGAAGCATCAAATGAAATGGATATGTGGTTGAAACACGCTTTTAATTACCTTCTAATAACAATAATTCGGCATTATTAAAAAATATACCATCATTTAAATTCAACTTCATGCGACGGATGCCATGATTATGTTTAATACCAATAGTGTAACAATTGGAGCTATTCTATTTTCAGCAAACATTGGTCTTACATGTTACTCAAAGTTGGGTAAATAATTGGCCGAATTACTCAACGTCGGGTCTGTATGCCAACTGTCTAATGGAGAGGAAAAACTATTTTTCAAATTGGGTATAATAATTTACCCATTCTGTGGAAAATAGTACATGTCTGAGCACAAATTTACCCAACATTGGACAGGTGACAAAAGGACCTAACGATGGGTATAAATATTTGCTTCAACATTTCTTAGAGTTTATACCACAAGCGATATGTGTACTAACAATATTAACTTTGTTTTTGTTTTTGTTAAATTTTGTGTTAAAGAGATCACAGTGTGGGTAAAAATGTACCCAACTTAGGACAGGTAACACAACAATGACACCAACGTTGGGTAAATATATGTCCAACAATTTTTACAGTGTGTCCCACTGGCGATATGTGTACTAATTTACCCATTCTGTGTAAAAGAGTACAATATCTGGGTAATTTTTTTTTCCAATTCGACAGTAGGCATAACAATATATGATTTTAAGAGCGTATGTTATATGGGTATATTATTGACACACATTACAATATATTCCAACGAACGTTCTCTTACATTATATCGCCTATTATACAGACAAGTGCGTTTTGACTTTTTTTTACCAAATTGGAAAGGGGTAAATAAGATAATGACGTCTTTTGGAGTCCAAGATTCGACTGCTATACCCGTTTTTTTTCTAGCTCGAAATACTTTCGGATTATCTTATATTCGTTGCGCAGAAATAAAAAAACTGTTGTCTCATATATAGCGGACACAACGATTGTCTCATATATAGCGGACACAACAATTGTCTCATATAAAGCGGACACAACGCGTCTGGAAATACTTTGTCCAACCTGGAAAGGTGCGAAAATGAGGATAAATACGCATGCGTGTTGGGGCCACTTCCAGATTGGACAAATCGTTGACAGCTAAAATAAATTATTTATATTATTTACTATTTCATTATAAGGTATTGTAGACACATAGCGCAAAATAAATCACTTAACCTTACAAATGAAATTCTTGAGCAGTATGTTGCTAAGGGTGTTGACTGAAAATCACATATTTGATTAACTCATCCATAAAGTGACACCCTAGATTATAAACCAAAGTGCATGTCGTCCCCTCCTATTTAATCTTATATTTTATTGAAGGATATAGTTTAGTTAAGGGCGGGTTTTAATAGTATCAGGGGTGTCTGATTTCCCAAATCCCGAGAGGGCTGAGAAGTATGAAATCAGCCCTAAGGCGTTGAGGTTAATTTGTATACTGATCTTGTGAGCACCATGTGCGTAGAGTGAATGCGACTGACGTGTGGCTGAGGAATAACCAAAGGCGTTATTTGGATACAGGTCAGACATTGTTGTTACCCGATAACCTAAACAAAAATCACAGGATTAACATTAAGAATTATTGTTCACTTCAAATCGAAGTGTAAATCTAAAGGTTTATGTACTTATTAATATGGTAAAATATCCGCAGCCGGACCAGAAATAGAAACAAATATTTGTTGACCACAGAATAGATAGGTAGGATTGTGATGTTCATACGGGCGAGTGTCTGTGTGGTCTTTCAAGATCTAAGTTTCAGTACCGCGGGCTAAACATAACTCCAGAAAGTTCAAGGGCATTGTTGTGAGAATAATTCAGGGGCGATAGTTGTAGTTTACGGTCGTTATTAAGTTTCCGTACTGTTGGTGAAACGTAACTTCAAAACTCCAGAAAGTTCATGGGCATTGTTGTGAAATTCATTCAGGGCGATAGCTAGTTTACGGACGTTATTAAGTTTCCGTACTGCTGGTGAAACGTAACTTCAAAACTCCAGAAAGTTCATGGGTATTATTGTGATATTCATTGAGGGCGATAGTTAGTTTACGGTCGTTATTAAGTCTCCGTATACCGTTCGTGAAACGTTATTTCAAAACTCCAGAAAGTTCATGGGTATTATTGTGAGATTCATTCAGGGGCGATAGTTAGTTTACGGTCGTTATTAAGCTTCCGTATACCGCTGGTGAAACGTAATTTCAAAACTCCAGAAAGTTCATGGGTATTATTGTGAGATTTATTCAGGGGCGATAGTTAGTTTACGGTGGTTATTCAGTTTCAGTACCGCGGGTTAAACGTGTCTTCCAAACATAACTCCAGAAAGTTCATGGGTATTATTGTGAGATTTATTCAGGGCGATATGGTTAGTTTACGGTCTTTAAACATTTAAATTTCCGTATACTGCGGGTTAAACATAATTTCAAAATACAACGCCCGAACGTTGATGGGTACGGTATTGTGATACTCATTCTGCGGCGCGAGCTTCTACCATTGTAGTATTATTTTCTAAAACGGCGTAGATGTTTCTGTCTAAGGTAATTAAATATAATAAGAACGTATTCCTGGCACTTCGGTACGGCTGAGTTTATGGTGATTATAACCAGGACGCAGCACGTCGCCGTTATAACCTCGATATTAAACTGCATGGTGCTTAATCTTGTTTAGGTCTTTGTTGAAGTTGTCGTAGCTTTGCGGAACATCACTTTATTAAAGGAGAAATTGATAACTGCTTCCGCTTATAAATGAGTTCGTAGGACCCTGGATGGGAGTTTACAACCGCAAATGACGTATGGTGTATGTCATATTATAACCAGGGTAACATTAAAATACATCATGGGATGTACCTTGACGTTAATGTCTATATTTTCCGGTTAAAGAGGTCATGGAGTGGCGTATATAAACAATATATAGGCCTATGACAGAGAAATAAAAAAAAACATCAATTGAGATATAAAATATTGAAGTTCATTCCTGAAAAATAAAGATAGGATGATTGCCTGTAACTGTGTCATTGCAACTGGTACACGCGTAAGTAAACTGATTTACTTACAACGATTTAACGTGTACGACTGTCGCGTGTGACAAATCTGCAGTAATATCACATCGTGTAAATAAACCGAAATAGCAAAATTTGCTTAAACCAACAGACAGTTGCGTGATTTTTTTTTTATTATGTAAAGGCCGATCCAAACGGTCAAACTTTGTTTGATCAAACACAGCCCGTGAGCTGGAATTCAGCCCATGTCATAATAATTTGTATGTGAAACAAATATTTTTTAACAGAACGCGCGGTTTCATCCAACCAAATTTGCGCGTGTGGAACGACCCTTTGTCCATTCCACTATAACACTGCGCTTAGACGCCCGTCTATAAGCGCCCGTACACAAACGCCCGTACTCAAGCGCCTCAAACGCAAGCGCCTCATACGCAAGCGCCCGTACGCAAGCGGCCGTATGCAAGGGGCCGTACGCAAGCGCCCGCACGCAAGCGCCCGTACGCGCTACATAAATTTCGAAAGACATCATCATCGATATATATATAATATAGGTTGTAAATCGGTCGGTTCACCGTTTTATTGCTTTCATGAAAACCGTTTTGCGCGTACATTCCTCAACCGCTGTGGTATAGCTTTTGAAAAAAATTAATTACCATGATAATTAACATAATTTTGTGACTATAAAACTACATACAGTCGCTGTGTTCATAAATAATTCTCTGGAGTATCACAAATCGAGGTGTTTGTATTAACATGTGCTTCTTACAACTATGTTGATATCAGGTACCAGTATACATTGTTCTCATTGTCATAGAGATACCATATATAGCACATCGGTGTTTTAGGTGGGGGAGGAGGGGGTGCGAGTAGTGTGTTCATATGACTTCCGTACGTTACGCAAAACCCACAGATTCATCTGCTATGTACACAAGGGTAACATTTTCTCGTTGCAGTATTTATAACTGCATTTAAAGTTGATACAACATAGAAACATTCAATGCAAGTTTTTCAAATGTACAAATGAACCTCCTTGAAATGTTATATGAAATATCAATTATTCAGACAATTATATGCGCGTGTTATTCGGCATGCATTGATAATCACGTGCCGTTGAAGTGATTAACACGTGATATTATTTTATTTTGCCCTCGGACAACACAAAAACTGAGTCATGATATGCGCAAAGCAGACGAATTTGCGTATATTTCTATACATCTTCCATAGCACCATATATGGTAGATACAACTAATTTGGCGAACGTGTTGTCATATCTTTAATGTAATAGTCAGTGAATCATTAAGTGCGCGGACCGGGATGTAAACATCATATCATATCGTATTTTAGGTTTTTCCTTGCAATTGTTTATGTATAACACAGTATATGGGTAAAATGAACAATATGATTTTCGGGGCCTTTTCCCGGGCGAATGAATCTGGGCACATGACTTTGGTTAAATTGATGTACTTGTATATTCACGTATATAAAAATCACGCTAGGAATTTGGAAGGCGTCAGCATGAACGTTAACGCCGCTTATTAGAAGCGGCTGCTCAGCGGGGGTTTTCCCTCAGGGTGACCGCGACACCAACCGCATTTTAACAGGTACGACGCCGCTTATCACACCCATCACGAGATAACAACTTAATGATTAAATTGACCTCATGAACGCAGACGATACCATGTCGATCCTGGAGTATTATGGGATGGATATCCTTGAGAGATATCATTGAGAGATATCCTTGAGATTAAAGAGGTCATGACACAACATAATCATACATTGGAGACAGAAACAGAGAAAACAATCCATTGGAGACAGAAACAGAGAAAACAATCCTTGGGTCTAGCTCCATCTTCATATCTTCCTCCGTTACACCCCGTATATGTACTCTCTACTTAGATGCGAAATGATGCCAAAGTTTTGAACTAATTTAATGTTGGAAAACATACTGCCATAGATATATAGACAACTTCTAAAATGGCATGCTTGGCGGCAAAGTAAATTTTGAACCAACATATTGGGAACGGCCTTAGGCATGAGTACTTTGGGACATATGGGTCCGATGATCTTAAATATCATGGGTAGGTTACACTTTATCTATAGGTCAAATGGAGAGAATCAGATTTGGGTAGACCTATATTACGTTATTGGCAAAATGAGTATAGTACATCATATAGATTTACATGGCGAACTATGAATTGAATAAACAACACACTAAGAGAATATTATGCGGCTCAAATCGCCAGAGGCGTCGCCAAGGGGAACGTGTCCCCTAAACAAATGAGATTTGTGATAATGATAAACAAAATATTTCTATTTTCTGATGCCCCCTCCCACTGAAATATTGTGTCCCCTAATTTGAAATATCTGGCGACGCCAATACAAATCGTTCCAAATATCCCACCCATTGTTAATAACGACTATTTAACGAAAATCTCATAACACGCATTCACCGCATAGTTGCGTTAATGTGTTTAAAGATCTAATGCATGGAGGATCCACAAAATATGGGACATGATGTGACTCGAGCCGCTCATCTCAAATTATCAGCGCCGGAATGTCAACAAAATTCAAATTTCGCACCATGCTCAGAGGTTAACGGGCCAAGCCCGGTTATAATTTACAATATGGTTATGTTAACAGATGACAGAGAAAGCCGCGGTCTCTTGAGGAAGGATATCAGGGAGCAAAAAAAAGGCAAAAAAAAAATAATCGATTTATACCTTTTTTTCCCTCAACAAATTGATATAAATTGATGTTGAACTGTATAATTAAGGAAGGGATGATATCGTGGTATTTCGGCATGCCTTACAGAGTAAATAACACCGAAACACAAACAGCAGTTTAGAGGGGCGAAAGAAACCCAGGAAAGACGAAAATATCACCTCGTTGTAATAGGAAGCAAATTATATACTATATTTTAGTAATTAAAGAAATAGGCAAAAGGTCATTATTTGTTTATGTTT
>JAODFY010233783.1:0-10302 GCA_027580055.1 Paracaudina chilensis | reverse complement strand
TGAGTGTAGTTTGTCCTCCTCAATGCTATTGAAATGGGACTTTCACCACTGAGTGTATTTTTTCCTCCTCGATGCTATTGTAATGGGACTTTCACCACTGAGTGTAGTTTGTCCTCATTTTAAATGGAATATTCTTTTGAATGTACATGCAGGCCACCTTACAGTAACTAATCTAATATATGGCAGATATTTTAATCTGGGTTGAAGACTATACTCTGTACATTATAAGTTACTATAACGGGTCTGGAAACAGGTCTGTCATGCCTGGAAATGCGACCCCGAAAAGGCGGCATTTTGTTTAGGTTTTCACCGTTAAGTTATCGAGGAATGACAACCTTGTTCCCACTGCCTTAAGCCAGCAGTATGTAACGTGGCTGTGTCTTGTCTCAACATTCTTGCAGCTGTGACGTAACCGGAAGATAGTGATCACGCGCTTAGTCAGGTGCCCGAGAATGTAGCAGTGTCGAGCCTCGTGTGCTCCTAGGCGGACCCACTGCGTTAACGGGTCTGGAAACAGGTCTGTCATTTCTGGAAATACGACCCCGAAAAGCTGGTATTATTTAGGGTTTTCACCGTTATCGAGGAATGACAACCTAGTTACCACGGCATGCCTTAAGCCGGCAGTATGTTATTTGACTGTGTTTTGCAAAAACCGATAATTGTCATTAATTAATACATAACAACAGCCAATGAGATATACGAACGCTTATTACGTCATTTCAGATGGCAATTTTAGCTGCCATAATGCTGTGTAATTTATGGGAATAACTCAAACTAAAGTCTGGTAGTACCTTTAATTTATTAGGCGACAAGATCCTCTTTATCAATGTTTTACCGAACAAGAATAAAAACATATTTAAAAAAGAAAGAAATTACTAGCGTTTCGTTTCCTTCCAATCATGTTTTCTCTCACCCCCTCTCGCTCTCATTTGGCTTTAACACCTTCCCCACTTGTGTTTTATAAATCTCCTTAAACAATAAACACGTCCGTTTTATGCCTATTCTTTCCGCGCCGTCCATGCATCCAACCCGTTGTGTTTTCGCGTCCAGTTATACATACCGGAGCCTCTTAAAAACAAAAGCCCTGACAAATTATCAAGTCTTTCAGAATTTATCATGACTATGATAGATTTTTTTCCCCTCTTTCTTTCTCTTTACTTCTTATCACGCTTATTTTTTAATATAGTCCGAATGAGTTTACCAGAAAATTTGAGGCGCGGACCTCTGGGTTTGATGAGATTTTGGCGAGCAGGTGGCCAGGTGAATCCACAAATTGAGACACGGGCATCGATCCGCTGTCAAGGCAGAGGCGGAAATTTCTCCCGAGGAAACGGGAGATGCTGACGAGAGAAGATGGCTAATTTATAAACGATATCGATGATGCAGTAAGTGGAGATGCAAGAGATATACAAGAGGATTACTGTACAAGTTTGAAGTACTTGCTTCGAGTGTGTACGCATCCGTTAAATTGAAACGATTTTGGAGTGAGATCGAGAAAAGAAATAAAACATTAAGTCTGGTTGGTGAAAGAAAGGGAAAACGGTGATAATTGTATAACAAACGAGCGCGTAAGGTGTCGGTCTTGTGACGCGGTCAGTATGTGATTTACTTACGGCAGCTATATATATCGCCGCATGTGTTTCTTATTGAATACTTTTGTCGCCAATCGCACAAGCCGGATTAGACATTTAAAGTTTTTAAGTTATAAAGATTTGGGGATTAAAGGAGAGGTGTCGCATGTTTTAAGGCTGATATGTCGTCTCACTTGTGTTTTGGGAGGTTACGAGTAATTAAATAAACACTGACGTCACCGTCAAACGATGCTGTGCACATCGTATAACATTCGAATGTGCGTTGCACTATAATGCGCAGAAAATGTTCCGTTTGCAAATTACTTCATTTCACGTCGGACGTCAAGTGCGACATTTAAATATTATTGCGAGGCCTACGTCATTCATAATGTGGGGATCGAGAGAGCAGACTTTATAGAGGTTGTCACTTTGTCTCTCATGTTTATTTCGCTCGTCGTGCTTGGACCATAGACGCGCGCGTCTATACTGTACTCTATGATGGTGATACCCCGGTCCGCGCACTTATAAATACATTGACTATAACAACAAAGAATGAATGAAGCCTTATATCATCGTTCGCGAAATTGTGCTTGGGCCATATACCGTCGTGCTTGGACCATAGACGCGCGCGTCTACTGTACTCTATGATGGTGATACCCGGTCCGCGCACTTATAAATATATTGACCATAACATCAAAGAAGGGATGAAGCCTTATATCATCGTTCGCGAAATTGTGCACGACGCTTTTACATCGTGTTCTCTTGGAGTACGCAAAGTCCATCCTTACTTGAATTAATTAAAGTTGCTGTGTCGTCTCGATTTTACAGGCGCGTTATTGTGACCAATATTTTATATAGAGGAGTCAAACTGTGGAATAGATTTGGGCCAACGCGCCCCTTTTTTATAGGTTATTTGTGATTAGTCGGAAAGGAAAAAAGTCTGATCCAGTAAAGTAACAATTAAAAATATTTTTTTCAAATGAAAAACAATAAAACTAAACCATCAATTATTGAAACCTAACCAAGATCATCATTCTCTATAAAAAAAAAATGAACGAAAAACTGGAAAAATCACGCAACTAATCCCAAACAACCTTGTACGTGGTGTGGGTCAGCCGCTAGATTTAAAGACCACATTGAACGTTATACAATTAAACGCAATGGGAAATACCTTGTCATTTCTGGATCCCGGTGAAAAACGTAACAAATCCGTCATTTCGGGAGCATTTCCAGAAATAACAAGATACTTCCAGACATGTTACTACTGTATTCTCTGCAGTATGTACTTATAGGAGCACGGAGACGTCGACACTGCGCTGCTAGTCGACTTTCTCGAGCACCTGGCGGGCCATGGAAAACCCTCCAGCGGTGACGTCACTTAGGAATGTGATGGCAAAACATACCCAATTCACATACTGCGGGCTTAACTTAACGCAATGGGAAAAAGATAACCTTAACAGCTCCGCCCCTCCCCCGTAGGTTGATGTATAAAAGGCTGGGGCATGGGAATTCAATGTCGTAAGAGTCCACGAACTAAAGTTATATTTGATCAATATATTGATATAAGTTGTATTTGAGGTATTGATCACTAAATCAACGAAAAAAACCCTCAATTCATAAGGCTTTATAAGTAGTCGTTCATAACGCACCTGGAATTGTTACTGTTCAATCTGGAAACAGAGTGATCATCAGATTTTTTCGCCTTTTGGACTCACTTCCTGATGCATAATTAGCTGTTAACGGAACGCGGGGACAATAACCATCCCGCTTGTCTCATATGGCGGACTCGACATGTCTGGAGATACCTTGTCCAATCCGGGCCGACTTTCAGATTGGACACAGTATTTCCTGATGGACAATAACCATCCGGCTTGTCACATATGTCTAGAAACACTGTTTTACCAGGTGCGTCTCATATATGTTTCCATTATGACACCACCAATCCCTATTCTGTACCCCACCCATCCCCAATCTGTACCCCACCCATCCCTAACATGTACCCCACCCATCCCTAATCTGTACCTCACCCATCCATAATCTGTACTCACTCCTCCCTAATCTGTACCCCACCCATCCCTAATCTGTACCTCACTATAGTTTTCATGAAAAAAAGTAGGTTCACACTACTTGGTTCACACCTCGACCCCATCATCATTGGTGGGAATCATATCTCACGTGTGGGGGAAGGTGACCACAAGTCGGGGGATAAAAACAAAAACAATTGTACCGTTAACTGTGCAAATTGTTATAATAAAAATGCAAACTTTTCAGACACCATATGGAGGGGGTATTCCCCTGTCTCACCAGGATTTCCGCACATGCCAATCATTGCTTAGTTAAGTTAGTTCTTAGTGATTATACACTGGCATTTTCAACAAATATGCAGGGATATATTTCTTGGTTTAAATGATCGTTCATGTCCCTCAGAAAAAGAAAAAAAAGAAGTGGTTCTCTTTTCCCGGACGGATGAGTCGTTTCCCCCCCAAATTTAGGCAGAAGACCCAGCCCGTCCCCTTGCAGGTCTCTCAAGCCCACGCCTTAGTGGCCTCATCATACGACTATGATTTGACTTGATCCGTGTTCTCTTTGAAACCAAATAAACCATATATAATTACATATAGAGCGCCCTCTACAATACTCAATCAGTACACTGTTGTGGCGATCGTTTGATATGGGCCTATGTTTTCGTCAGGGCATTTCACCACCATCCCTCCTCCCCCAACACCCCGGTGAGTGCGGTAGTACGTGTTTTTATTTTTGTATTTGCCTATATAGCTGTCCATGCGAATCGTGAGTAGGCTATGTACGTTATGACTATTACCGGACAAGTGGTACATATTAATCAAAGAAGGGGCATTGTCAAATTTACATTTCATACATTTGTCATATTCTACATGACGTCACAGCACGTCACATTTGGTCGTTTATATTAAACCAAACAGTGTAATTTATAAAATGTTATATGTGTGAATTAGCGTAGCAATCAACACGCGAGAGGCAAGTTTACCTTTAACTACACACTATAACCGGTGACTTATTTTTAATGCAGCACGTCGAAGCAGTTACGACCATGGGGGTGGGGGCATGTTTTAATGTGGGGTCATGCCCCCCCCCCCATATTGAGAATCGCCACCCTTGCCTGTTATTCTATTACGTCATGAGGTGACTTACAAGTAGGCAGTATTACAATAACATACTAACTAGTTTGATATAACTTACTGGGATAACCACCTTTCTTTTCCTGGTAGGATCCTATTTAATATGAATGGGGGGTGGGGGATTAAGGGTCACAGAATTGAGCGGTGAACAAATACTACTTCAATCTACAGTAACCAGAACACTAAAAGCTTAAGCGGTTCACGATGCCAATCAAATAATTGCATCAATCGCGTGCCGCACTTTTCGAAACCAAATTCTCATTCTCCCCCCCCCCCCTTATTTTGGATCCGGTTTATGAAAGACCATCTTTCATACCCCCTGGGAATTGACCCCTAACCCTTTTCCTCATACCTAACATTGATTTTGAAACGAAATTGTAAATTCCTGAAGAAGCATTTTTGCCTAAACGTCCTGAAAAAAAGAAGAAGCTATAACCAGCGAATTAATAAGCTAATTATGACGGTGACACAGACAATGAGGTGCAGTTATAATAGGTATATAGGGTTAGGGCGATTTTTTTTATAGTTTGTGCCACATTGACCCTCATTAGAATAAATGATGAACTTGTACAATTATAGATGGTTGTGTAGTACAGTAGTGACCAAAACATGTTTGTATAATGTGCCATAATTCTGCTTTTACCATTTTGAGGGCGCACTTACAATTTACTTCTTGGTTCAGCTAGCTTTTCAGCAATAATCATGCCGAGTTTATTTTTTTAACATGCATCATTATACCACATCATAATGCATGTAGTGTGATAATGTATGAAAGATATCATTATTTGCAACCAAACTTTCTTCAAAAAGTTTGGAGAAAATCTTCGGAGGCAAAATACTACACCCATACAACAACTATGGCCTAATTACTTCCCGAATAGGGCGATTAGAAAGAAAGCTTTCAAGGGAAACGAATGGCAACATTTCTTTTGAGCTTAGGTGTACAGGAGCACTTACGATTGGGGGGGGGGGGGCTGAGCAGTATTTTGAGAAAATATATCCAAGTAACATATTGCGGGCGTAACAGCAGTGGGAAATACTTTGTCATTGATACTTTGAAAAGGGTGAAAAACGTACAAAATCCGTCTTTTCGGGCGGATTTCCAGAAATAACAAAGTATTTCCAGACCCGTTATATGTAATTTATTTGTGCCAAGCGGTGCAACATCATACCGGTACCTGTTCTAGATATAGGCTGTAGATTCATCACGTGATGTTGCCACCCAATTAAAAGTCCGAGGAGTATTTCCAGTATTTCCAGACCCGTTATGGCCGTAGGTTTCTTTACAGCTAGCTCTTTTGTGCGCTCTCGTCTATCCGTCTATTTCCTACTTGATTGTATTATATTATTAAAAGAAAAACTCTCAAAAGCACAGTTTAATGGAAAACACCACCCATTTAAATCCTCATCAACTGTATAAAAAGAAGACCACCTAATTTGAACAGCTTACAAGCCACCCGCGTATTTTGTATTTCACAGGACGAATGAGGCAATTTTGTAAACTATTCTTAAACATTCATAACAAACTATTCAAATTCCTAAAAATTTCCTCAAACTTTCTTGCGGCCGAGACTATGACGTATACACTCATGCCCGTCGGATGGGGACGTTAAATGGCGGTCCAGGGAGCAGGATGGGGTCCCACGCCTGTCTCATTATCATCTGCGCACTTGGTCGTGAAAAGAAGGCTGAAAAGCCGGTGTTCATCCACATTCATTATCTGGCAGTCTGGGTTATCAGTGGCATAGAGTCTTTAATGAGGACAGGTGTCCTTCCTCATCCTAAATCTACTAAACTACTAAACTATACCATCTCGACAAAAGACTAAGCGACGCCTCTTTAAATGACAATCCACGTGATACCCAACAAATCACTTCCGGTAACAGGGCGCCCCTGGTCGCGGGCGCTTATAACCTCCAGATTGGGTTCGACAATTGCCAGCGAGAACAATACATAGTTTATGAATCTTTCACGAATAAACACACATTTTAAAAAATGGCCTCATTCGTTCTGCGATAAAAAAGTGTTATCCGCGAGGATTAAGTTTAACCAATTTATTCAAAATGGATTGAAGAGGGTCAGCAAAGCGACAAGACGACTGATCATTCCCTTTTGGAGGGAATTTTATTACCGAGGACGTTGGGGGAGAAGAAAAGAAGCTCAGCCAAACCGGCGGGCGACGTCGCCGATATCTCACACGTGCAACGAGCCCGTAGGCGTTATCGTGAAACTACTATCTACGGATTTGTGAAATATGCTTTATCACGCTTGGCTGCACCTCGCATACGAAACTTTCACAACACATTCGAGCTTGGATGGCTAGATCGGAAATTCCGCGCGAACTAAAATTACGGGGGCGCACTTCGTCGTGTTCGTGTTTTTTGTTGTTATTTTAATTAAATAGTGTAAGAAAATAGGCATAATTGAGGGAAACATTGTATGAGATTTATTACGGTAATGGTCACCCGATGTGTTAACAAAGGCGTGGAATACGGTTCCGGATATTTGTTCGCCACAGCGATCTCGCGGGCGACTATGGGCTGGCTCTGCTTGATATATATTTATGTCGACGTCGCCTTTTCATTCGGCTGTGTCTGTTTATCGATACGTATAAAATGTGACAATGACGTGCAATTAACTCCTGGTCTCATCGAGTGAAAGCTTAGAAATAATCCATCTTGTGTTTGAATTCAAAATATTAATTAATATCCTTCTTTTCAGAAAGAAAATAAAAATAAAACAGCCGTACGGACAGTATTAATCGCATCAACGCGCTGAATCGGAACAGACTTTGCTCGGGTGTAATAGCCTATACTGTAACTGCCTGGGCCTATTTTATTTGGCCATATTGGCGGAGCAATTGAGCTACAATGTGTTTTTATACACGATCGTGTGCACGGCGTATTAATATAAACGTATCTGTGATTAATCACGGTAGTCTAATTAATGAGATATGTGACAATGTAATACAGGAACTAATAACACGCAACAAGAGGATGTTTCTGCGACGCTGAGTAAAACAAAATTGTATCTTTAGATGGAAAATGCATCTCCTGATTAACTCAGATCATACATATACTGGTATTCGCGGTAGGTTAGAGTTTCGAATGCTGGCCTCCCAAAGACTCTAAAAAGTGCCAGAATAAAAAGGGGCATTTACTGCCTTTAGGCTTGGTACTCGACATATGGACCCTCATTTACTGCCTTTCGGCTTGGTACTCGACATGGGAACTCTCCTTTACTGCCTTTCGGCTTGGTACTCGACATATAGGGACCATGATTTACTGCCTTTCGGCTTGGTACTAAACATAGGCACCTTCATTTACTGCCTTTAGGCTTGGCTTTCGAAATATGTACCTCATTTACTGCCTTTCGGCTTGGTACTCGACATGGGAACTCTCATTTACTGCCTTTCGGCTTGGTACTCGACATAGGGACCCTTATTTACTGTTTTTCGGCTTGGTACTCGACATAGGGACCCTTATTTACTGCCTTTCGGCTTGGTACTCGACATAGGGACCCTTATTTACTGCCTTTCGGCTTGGTAACCGACATAGGGACCTCATTTATTGCCTTTCAGTTTTGATGTTATCATCTTTGTTATTCTTTATATTTTCACGTTTGTACAATGAGTGCACTGAAGTTCGTTCGTTACACAAATTATTTCGCAATAGTTATTCACTGATGACTCATCAGTGATAGTGATGCACAGCTCTCTAAAGGACCTATATGAGAGTGCCCTCTGTTGATGTTCAAGAACGTCGGTCAGCCCCATTCGTCATCAGCATCAATATGATAGCTAGGAGTTGCGGGATGAGGACTCCCACTCGAATCCAGGAAGCGTTAATCGTAGCAAAGAACATGTGTACCATGTGTACCGCCCCCAATTACGCGGTCAAACCTAATAGAGGTCGCTATTCTACAACTGGATTTTTTAATCCCATATAAACAATGTTTTAATATTTTTTGTTTCAAAAATGCCAAATTGTCATTATGCGGTTGATAATGTTATTAAAGGAGAATTGAAATACGCATAATTAGCTTTCCTTCAACGCACTACATAGGTCTAGTGATCACATCATGATGAATACTGCGAGGCATATATTAAGCAATCATTGTGGAAATGATTATAAATTGGACTGTACCAAATTTAGAAATTACTGGAATTAAAAAGCACGGCTATCAACCATTTTTGACCAACATATGAGAATATTTAATTGTGTCATGTTTTATCTATTTCTGTTTTAGTTGAATCGTTTGTAACAGAAGCTATCAACCATTGTTGAACAAAATATGAGAATATTTATTTGTGTCATGTTTGATCTATTTCTTTTTTAGTTGAATCGTTTGTAAAAGAAGCTGTCCACGACAAAATTCATCTGGCACAATGGAATAACGCCAGGATGTGTTCGCGCTGATTGATACCAATTATTATGTCACACACCCCCTATATTTATGTCATTTATGGCTGAATATTTTTTTTTTGTGATAGTCAACAAATTTGGTTGTTTTCGCATCTGCTTAAATGGTAACTGTTAGTGTTTATTTTGGACTAAAATCGATTGCCAGAATGCAATTACAAATTCTATAGCTGAAAAGGGCTATGTGGAATAACGTATAGTAAACGTTCGTAAATTGTATTGGCTGCTTCCAAAATACTCATGCATATTCAGTGAGAATTACCGGTTCATGCATATTGCAATTTGCAATTTCTATTTGCCAGAGAACAAAATCCGCAAAACATGGTTATGTGGTGAAATTCTCGCTAATGAGCGTTACGATTAGCAGAACGAGTAGATTAGAGTTGCTTTACGAATAAAACAAAACCATGTTTTATTTTTTTTTAAACTAGTATCATGATTTAAGACCCAATTCTAAAATGTGAACATCTTTAGCTCGAAAGTTTAAGCCTAGATTTCGTTCAATAAAACTGCAATTAATAATATTTACGCAGACCAATATGGAACCCACCAGCTGTATTGTCATTGTAATATATGGTATACACATTTAATTAAAATATCTCACTTTTCTTTAGTATACGATATCAGTATTTCGTATCAAACTTGTGGTTATGACTTGAGTAAGTCTAAGATACACACTAGACACAAGTCGTGTTTCCTAAATTGTCAGTTGAAATGATTGAACTAAGTCCATGATGACGTCATCTAAACATCATGACTTGTTTTACTATTGATATTATGTGTGGTATTTTATATATATAGAATTAGTCATTGAATTGTTTTGTTGATATGATTTGAGTAAGTGTATGATGTCACCTATGACGTCATTCAGATTGCAAACTTCTCCGTTAAATAGGCCTAACAATTTATTAGTAAATAATATTGTAGATAATCTTGTATATTTTATGGTTTTAGTACAGAAAATGCTGGTAATATTGGAGGGGAAAGCACGCTCTGATGATGAAAGTCCCATCACGGTATATCGCGTTATGTTAGATATTGATTCTTGACATTGATTGATAACTTTTTGATTAATCATTGATTGATAACTTTTTGATTAATCATTGATTGATAACTTTTTGATTAATCATTGATTGATAACTTTTTGATTAA
>JAODFY010233772.1:0-10305 GCA_027580055.1 Paracaudina chilensis | reverse complement strand
GCAACGACGCTCAATTTGGTAAAGGTAAGATATTTACTCTTCATTATCTCATCGGCCTTTAGGGCAGATGAGATATTGTAGTTGTTTGATGATCAGAGGGTATTTTGACCCTCTCAGTTGCCATAGCAACAGTTGCTCTGGTAATATTATGTGTGGTTGAGTTTCGATACACGAGGGTCTAAATTGGTATGGCACTTAAATGTCTTACCGGGTAGGGACCAAAAAGGGTACAACAAGTGTAAAAATTTAGTGTGTTCGTGTCTGTGTGTGTGTGTGAAAAAAGTTTGCGGCCGCAACTTCTCAAAAAATCACGTTAGATTATTCAATTTAAAAGCTACATGACGTTGCCCAGTTTCTACACGTTAATTTTATGGTCTAAAATTATCTGGAATTCGTGCAGACGGACATTGCACATGATTTGGCGATCAGATCAGCAACCCCGTGGATTACCTCGTGTTTTAACTGGTTTGAGAATCGTAATTTGTTTCAAAGTTTGTCTAATTTCGTGACAAATTTTATACCTAGGCCAAAAATTCAAGGGGAATTTGTTGATTCTGCAATGGTTTATTGCCAAAATTATTTCATTTAAATTCCTCCTACCCTTAATTTACAACTCGCGGTAAAACAAGTCTACGAGGGTTAACATCATTTTCATCATAACAAAGAAAATTAATAGTGAGGGGATGCTTATGGACGTCATCAATAGTTTAAGGCATTGTTATGGAATTTTTATACGCCTCCATATATTACATCATCGTCAAATATTGCATCATTTAAATTTACATTTAAAGCACCTTCAATCATTAACAACAATGTTAAAGGAAGAGTGAAAGGAACCCCCAGGTAATTCTATTTTCGTAGCGGATTCATATAGCTAAATAAAATGTTGTAATAAGCATTTCTTTTTTTCTCTACAAGCGATTACAAAATGCTAGAATTGTTTAAAAAGTTATTGGGCCTCACGTTTCCATATTAAAATGACCTTGAAATCCACATTGCTTCACTTTTTTTTTCTTAACAGAAAGAATTTGGGTCACGTTTCTTCAATCACTGCATCGTGGTATTCACACATGCCGGACAAATCATGTACAGTACGTTGAAGGAGCAGCTGGAGGGCAATAACGATTTATCTCATTTAAATACCTTGTTTCAAGACAGATGTATTGTAGTGGAAACCAATCCAGTTCACTGTAAAATCCTCAAAAACAAACAACAACAACAACACTTACTGCCAGTGCAGCGACATAGAATCTTGCTTTCCATATCCAAAGTTGTAAAAGAAAATAATACTAATACCTACACGTATCTTGACCATAATACTGCACGAATCAAAGTATTTGAGATCCTTGATGATATAATATATCAAATGATTAAGACGGAGTTGCTTCAGGATAACAATGATGTGTGTCTCAATGAAGAATTAGTGGAGATGATAGAAAACACTGCTAGAGAAAACTGGTGTGATAAGTTGATAACTCAATTGGAAATGAGAATGTTTATTCGAGCATGCCTCGATGAACATAATATTAGGTTTATGTTTGGTGTGGAGGAAAAAAATCTGAATATGTTTGGATAAACGACCCTAGCAACGCCTGTGCTGATGTGGAACGCCTAATCGAGTTTCAAAAATCTCGTTCCAAGGTTAGAAAAATGGTTTACAGCACCATTAAACAAAACATGAAGGAATTCCTACACACATTAACCATGTTCGAACAAATTAAGTTCATTAAACTCAAGAAAGACATAGCCGAAATAGCCGGTAAGCTATTTGATTTTATAAAACCTAAATTAGAGTCGACATCTAATGAGTTAGAGCTTTGTAAAACACATTGTATTATACGTGCTTTTTATGAAACTCTTCGAGCTAAGTCGTACTTTAGCAACTTTAGATATTCCGCTAAAGTAGCATTAGTTGGACTAGCAAGTGTTGGAGCATTATCATTTACTCCGTTGTATGCCCTATTATCAGCAGGTGGCTCATTTATTTCCATATCCCTCGTAGATAGTGTAGTTGGTAAAGGAGATGTGCTGGCCTATACCTATAACTATGAAGAGGATTGTATCGATTTGATTGAACCCATTAAAAGAGAGGATGATGTTAATTATTGGCTAAGATCTACAACAAACGTATAACCAAGTTAATGTGTTTGAACGTTGGCATGTATCTTTGCTGAACGTTTTATTCCAAGAAAACACAAGCGATTTGCAACAAATAAACGGAAGTACTTTTCGTAACATGACTCAATAGTAATAATGATTACTATTTTTCGTAATTAATATTTTTACGATAGCAATGTTCGACTTGCTCCTGGATTGACTAATGTCGATGATTCCACATTTTACATTTAAGGTACTCTTTACATGTATATCACATTCGTAATATTTTCCAGTTGAAACTCACGTCATCTGTTTGTGATATACAATGTTAAACACATATTTAGGTCTAGCATTCATATTCTATTATCTTACAACAAAACAACGCACCCGTCATAAGTGCTTTCAATGCATTAATTAATTTCCTGAATTGTATATTAAACCACTTAAGGCTACATGTATGTGAATCTTTGGGGGTAGGCGATAAATTCCCCACGTTTTTTAACACACAAAAATCTTCCAATTTTGTTAAACGTGAAAAGGATGGTGGTTGAACTCGTAATCGACATTTTAGTGCTTCGTAAAAAGAATGATGGCAGTCTAATTATTTTCTTAAATGCTCTTCTTCATATATTCAGTTAAATACACCCTGGACGGGAAAATATATAAAAAGCAATCCAAAATCCCGAACATCCTGTTAAACGCGTGATTGACAAATGAGACCTTCATGCTGGTTATAAATGTAAAGTGAGACTACTGATCTGTATGATGAGGGCAGGGGCCAACATACGTGGACCTTACTAGGGGTATGGTTTTACCACTTCATTGCCATTAATACCCCAAAATGGTTTAATTTCAGACGATACCATTGTCATGGTCTTTACAGAAACTTCAAGAGAAATACTTCAATCCCAGGCTGTAAAAAAGCCAGGTTTGTAAAAAGAACAACAAGAGCCGAGGGCTACGTGATTCATTGCCTTTGGTATTAAAATCATCAGATAAGTGACCTTTGACCATTACTAAAAATAATGGGGAACATATGCTCACTATGACTAACATATATGCCAAATATGAGCTCAATTGAAGTTTCCATTGACAAGTTACTGTGTTTACAATATTTTCAGTATTTGACATCTGGTGACCTCAGATGACCTTTGACCCCTACCAGTAACAATAGGGATCATCTACTCACCATGACTATTAAACATATATACCAAGTATGAACTCAATTGAAGTTTCCCTAGTCAAGCTATGGTGTTTACAAGGTTTTCATCTTTTTTCCACCAAAAACAATAGGGATCATCTACTCACAATGGGTAATCCACCACCCAAGAATGACCCTGCGTCTTCCACTTATGTTTACAAGAAGTGTCACTGACATACGTACAGACACACACATGCGTGACTGCATAGATTCCTTTCGCCTCCTGCAAGGAATAAAAAAATGTTGCCCTGTATCCGCATGCATTTGAATACAGCGATGTCGTCAGAAATGTTCAACTTGTGGAACTAGTAGGGGACGGGGCCCATGCAGGCAGGCTTATAACATTTGTGAAGACTTTCCAATTTGTGAAGACTTTCCAAAGTTATGCCCCCTCACTTTCAAAAGCACCAAAAATAACCTATTTATAACTTTAGGAATCTTAGAATCTTTTCTACTATACTGTTTGTTGAAGTTACATAGGAGGCGCTGCTGCAGTAAATGCAAAAATAAATGCCAGTGTAAACAGTGACTCCTGATTGCAGCATTTACCATTAGCTGTATAAATTCAGTAAATTCATCAACATTTATATAATTATAACACAAGCTTGTAAGCTGGTTATCCAGTGATCATTGTGAGTATATTTTAGTTTGCTCACTGAATAGCATGTGTGGAGCAGGCCACATGTATGGGGAGTCTCACATGTAGCAATGAGTGACTGCCACACTTGCAAAGCTGTGCAGTATTTATTTATAAATGCATGCACTTAGCCATTTATTGTGATGTGCAAGCTCTGAGCAATTAAATCGTGCTTGAGTTAGAGGGGCAATTATCACAGCTTTAAGAATATTAGGCAGAATGTTGGAACTTAATACTTCTTACAATGACAAACTACACTTTTTATGAAACTTCTGTGTATGTTTTAACAGATTCACAAGACTCTAATACAAAACAAACATTATTTGAACAGTTAGGGGTTAGGGAGGGGTTGGTTTAAGTTAGGGTAAGCTAGGGGTTATAGGGTTAGGGTCAAAGTTAGGGTTAAGGTGCTTCTGGGTACGGATTCTAAATTAGTACCGTTAATTTTACCATAAATAAATTTCAGTGCATAGAAATTGCCAAAATTGCTGATCCAATATTTAGCACAAAACATCAGCTCGATCCAATTATGGGTTGACCCCTAGATTTTAACAAGAAATGGAATCAGCAAAGATTAGCTAAAACTAATGCCTTTGTAAGCTTTCTAGTCCGATACTGGGAAGTATGTTTTCCATAATCCAAAGAATTATGCCAAATTTGTGGGCAGTACTGTATATGCCAAATTTGTGGGCAGTATATGCCAACAGTAAAATTCTATTTCACATGCCAATGAGGCTTAAATCGCTAACTTTAGCATAGTGTTATCCTCGAACGCTAGGCTAGGCCTATAAATATAGCCTACCACTAACGTTTTGCTAAGCCCATTGTTTTATGCAAGCATTTGATTAGTACAAAATGTATGCCACACCATGCTCCTATAAATTATTATGCCATATACCAAAATTGTTGGGGCACAATTCCTTATGCCAACGATCCTTGCATGAAATGTTCTACAGTAGGCCTAGTATGTGTCTAGGGTGGCATGTCATTCCACCATACAGTAGGTATATACTTTCCGCCATAGAAAATGTGTTCTTTCCGACATAAGGAAAGTGCCTTTCTGCCATGGCGGAAAGACACATTTTCGTATATATGTGGAAAACAATATATTTTCCATTTATTTCTTAATAATATATATGCCAGGAGCTGAGGCCTATAGTTACTTTTCGTGGTAGTTGGAGGAAAGGAAGATTACCGTATAACAATAAAAGGATTTTCAAATTCAGTATTCAAGTGTACATTGTAGAGTGTGTTGTAAAAAGTATATGCTATAAGAATTTATGACAGTTATTTCCATTTTATGTTTAGGTAGATTGAATAGGAACTTATTAGTAGGCCTACTGGCCTTTGATTGTGATTTAGGTTACATTGTAGTTAATCAGTATTATTGAATGAAGTAGGGTAGGTCTTAGGGTAGGTTATATTTATTAATTATTGAAAATCATTGTATGGATAATTAGATAGACTATAGCAACATAGTTTGGCTGTGCCACGGTGCCAATGGGGAATAGTATTTGATTTATTGATTTAGGGTGGAAATTCTGGCAGTATATAAATATTTTCTGACATTGACATTACCTGCAATATTTTTCATACAAATACAAATAAAACCTCTGTTGTATCTTTTTCTTGGCTACTAATTCATTACATAAAATCTTCAAATGTTGACGATTTTGATAAAATGTTTATATATCTTGCATCCCTGTGACCAAACCCAATTTGAAAATGGCTACATACCTACAACATTAGGAGTTTTAAAACTAGGCCTAACGTTAGGGTCTAATGTCCAGGTACCATACTGGAAAGTACAACATTTCCCACAAAGATCTTTGGCATATGGAAATGTATGCCAATCAATTTGGCATACCCCACTAATCCAAGGAAAAATTACAACTTTGGTGTGGCGTACAACAAAAGCCCTTCTTGGATTCCAATCCTGGAGACTGGTGTCAATGGTGTGGCATAAATAAAATTTTGTACTTTACAAGTGAAGACTACAAGCGGGCCAGGCGACGGAAGTTTCGAAATTCAGTAGACCTACTGTTATTAAAACTAAGTCAGTAGACCTACTGTTATTAAAACTAACAGTCAGTAGTAGACCTACTGTTATTATAACTACAGTCAATCTTTGTGGGTTGTGTAACTGTTTTTACTGTGTGAAATAGCCTAGGCCTATAGAGATTCTTGAACATGGGCAGTAACTTGACCCTAGTCGTATTTGGGTATTTTATGTATGTAGAGACCTACATGATGTAGGTTTAGGCTAGTATACAAGGATTTGGTACTTTCGCTGCAGCTTAACATGTCAAGTAATGTAACGTTATTTTAGCCCTAACGATGTGCCTGGGCCTAGGCTAGGCCTAGCCCTAGGACTCCAGGAGTAGGCTAGCTAGGCTATGAAGGCCTGAGTTACACAACACAACAAAGTAGACCATATCGATCATGGAGAGCGTTGATAAGTAATGAGATATATTGGAACTTAGACCTACCTTCGCCGATTTTCTCCAACTTTTCGTACTTCTGCATTGTTTTTACGAGTTACCTGTGTGATATCTTCGTAATAACAAACGGTGATTCCTTCTGTATTTGCACAATTAATTATAGTTCAACCCTTAATCGCGCTCTTAAGATCAAGAACACATTGTTGATTGCAACGAGAAAATGGTGTTAACATCTCGAGTCTCTACGCCTAGTATGCTAGTATCGCCGTTTAAATTAGGTAATCTATAACCATAGAATTAACACAAGTGTGTCTATAACCCAATTCAAGTACAAAGTGCCCGTAGTGTGTGAACACAATGTTGCTAGAAGAGAATAAACTGCTAGATGTATTTTTGGGACTGCGCTGGTGTGAATCTACATTTTTCCTCCTAGAAATTTTGGCCCCAGGTAATATTTCCTAAGAAATGTTGTGCCCGGTGTGCTAGTGTATTTTTCATGGGCAATATTTCTGAGTACATTTTGCCCCTGGAACAAAAAAAATGCCCTCCCTGCTGGAAATTTTACCCTGGGTGCATAATTTCCTATTGTTAAGTAATTGTTATCACCATTTTCTACTAGTATCAGGAATGGAAAAATGTGGGGTGTTATTTTCTCACCATTTGCTACAAAATTTTAAACTATCCCTTGCAAAAATATTCTATAGAATCTCTTGAATTTCTATATGAGTTCTATAGAATTCTGTAACACTTCTATAAAATTAGAATTCTTTTGTAAGCGATTTCATTTTGTATTCGGTAAGGTGGGGCCTATTCGCAGGGCCAGCCCTGCGAATAAACACTACGGCCCTCACTGTTGCCTTTGCAGGGTTGCCCTGTATATACCAGAAACATCTCATTATTCGCAGGGCTCAATTCTAAAAGAAAAAGTTCAGTGAAGAATGAAGCTGGACTGATAAAAGTTTCAAAGTTTATAGTACAAAGAGTTCAAGGGGAGGCAACCCCTTCTGCTCTAAAAAAAAAAGGGGGGGGGGGGGGTGTAAATCAAATGCCATTTTTTTTTTTATAATTTAAAAACATTAAAACATTGCAACTATGAAAAAGAAAATCAGTGCAGCTAAGGGTGAAATATATAAAAAATAACTAACTATAAATATTTGGTATAACAGGACAAACTTTGATTTATTTTTTAATGCTCTTTATTAAGTTTTGGACTACATTGTCTCTTTAAGTTTTTTGGACTACATTGTCTCTTTAATTCCCTTTTTTTAATATTTTTTTAAATATATTTTTTTATATTGTCCTGGGATGACTTCATTGCCTTAAGATGGCAAAGAACAATGAGTCATTAAGTCATTTTTATTTTTATTTTGAGTGGGAGAGACCAAGAAAGCAAAAAATATAGAATGTGGCGATGCATCCATCCCGTGAAGGCCTGACATCGCCACAAGAAGGTAAAACTACACTTATATAATGGTGAAAATCCCATTACAGGTTCCATTATATTTGTTAAGATATTGATTTTTGAAATCACTTTTTTATACAATTTTAATTTAAATAAAGCATCTGGCAACATTTGTGAGATCATCAGAGCACTTTGGCTGGAAAACTTTTTTTCTTTACTACTTTCATGTTTTTTTCTGTACCAAATTTAAATGGTATGCCAAAGTTTTAAGATAAATAAAAATGTATTGCACAGCAATTTCTGCTCAAAGATTCTATTTCTATAGGTAATAAATATTTCAAGGAAATACTAATTAAATCACACAGTATAACAAAAGGTTCTGGATGCAATGTGCAATGCCACAAATGTCGCAAGATTCTTAATAAAATTGAAAATTTGAACTGATTTCAAAAGTCGATATCTCACCACCAAATATGTTATTGTAATAGGACTTTCACCATTGAATGTAGTGTCTCCTCTTTTTTATCACTTTTTATCATTTGTCACTGAACTATTCCTTTGATAAGCACTACAGTCATGTATGGTGAACACAATGTTGGTTTCTTTTTCCAAGCTGAATATATCAAACTCCCCTACCTCAATGAATGTTTTGGGTAAATATGTTTTTTTTTTAATGAAGCCAAAAGTTCAATCATAAATATTTAAAAGTGCAGGTTTCACTTTTCTGATTTTATTATTTCAATATTTCAACTATATTAAACTTTCAGCAATGGTGAAAATATTTTACACTTTTTAAACTGTTGCCAGTACTGATGAATAGAGGAATGACATGCTAGCCCACTTGATCTGAGAATCCTGCAACATTCAAACAATTGCATCATTAAGGAGTGGACTATTCAAGACAACCCCCCCCCCCCCCAATGTTGTAATATTTTTAGTCACTAAGTTTCAACAGTAGCATGAATAAAGTTTGAAGAATTTGCCCTCATGAAATGACAGTGACTTGGTTTTAGACTAAAATCGAGTCACTGAATATGCTGTAAATGTTTGACTCAAGTCACCATTCAGTTGACATGGTTACAGCCCTGTCCCCCAACCCCCACCCCAAGGCCATCTATCACATTACCCACATCATGCTAATCTGTTGAAACAGCATGTGCACCTTCTGATCTCCTGTCACTTTATGTTACAGGTTGATCACTATTTTTCACCTACTCTGTTCTATGGCATCAGATACCTGATCAGCTTGAAACTTATTCACAGCTGTCTACAATTAAATGTTCATTACAGACTCATTATTCCTGTTGTGCATTTGATTGTTAATGTTTCTTTTTGGCTTTTTGTGATGTGCCATGAACAGTGACTTGTCATCTGGTATGGTACTATATAAATCTCATTTATTTTTATTATTCTTATATGAAACCAAACAAGTAAAGAAAAACAGTCCAAGGTTCACAAACATTTCTCCACCAATATTCCCAATACTCTGCCATCTCATCTGGAAGAACTGATTTTTCATTTAAAGTCACTCATTGAAAAATGCATACATTAATTTGTTCATAAAAAAGTTTTGGGAGGCACTAATGGTAATTATATACTTTCAGCAACTGCTCTTTGTTCAGACACCCATTTGTTCTGACAACACTAATGTCATGTAAGTATTATGATTACTGTCCCCTTCTATATTGCCCCTACCCCCAGACTGATATATTTGCTTGATATCTGTGAAGTAAGGTGGTTTATTTCCCTGCTTTTTTTTTTGCCGACCCCCTTTTTTGTGTCTTAGTCACTAGATTTTGAGATACTGAGATACTGATTTTTGAAATCCCTTCAAATTTTTATTTTAATTATGCATCTGGCAACATTTGTGATAAAAATGTCATCAATTCACTTTGACATCATACCAATTTAAATAGTATGCCAAAGTTTGTAATATTTTTTAAAAATTACCTGTCAGGCATTTTACCATATTTGATTGAGAATGCTTTACCTTTAGGTATCTTGTAATTTGCCTCCTTGTCTTTTGTGTTGAATTTTTTGTGTGGTGCCAGAATTAACTTGGATTTATGTTGTGCTAGTCTCGACTCAGATTCCAGTTCTAATGATTATGATTATCCAGTATTGGACTTCACAGGATAACCAAAACATGCCTGCTGGTTGCCTGTCATTGGGACTACCAAATTTATTAAAGTATCCTACAATAACTAGAGATATTAAAAATGTATTGGAATTCTACTTTGGTAACAATCTGAAATAATTTCAAACCCTCAAATTGAAATTAAATTATTTGGTTACTCTTACTCAAAACATGAATTGTCCAGTTTGTTTACAATTTAGTAACACAATTAAGGACACACCTCAATGGATGACATGTAGGTCAACTAGTATCCATGAAGTCACATACACCAGCACTAGCTGCTACAATTCAATGGATGACATGTAGGTCAACTAGTATCCATGAAGTCACATACACCAGCACTAGCTGCTACAGTTCAATGGATGACATGTAGGTCAACTAGTATCCATG
>JAODFY010233751.1:0-10305 GCA_027580055.1 Paracaudina chilensis | reverse complement strand
CCCCCCCCCCCCCCCCCCCCCTTCTTCTTCTTCAAGTTCTTTGCGTGCCAACTTTGATGAAGTATTTGTTATAACTGCTGAAAAATACAATCCGATTGAACAAGGCTACCGAGCTAGAAGAAACTCCAATTGCCGACGCGAGTAGAGTGCGGTGTTCTATATCTGTTCACGACAAGGTTGGTAGACCGCGGCATGTTTCAGAGGCATATTTGCTGTTTCACAACCATACAAATATTTCGTGAAGACAGTCAGCACATATTCACAATTGTTTAACTTGCTTACTACACGATTTATCAACGTCCAATAAAAAAATTCTGGTAAATAAGAGAATCAGGCAAAACACACTTATTAAGCGTAAACAGGAAAATGGGGTTCACTTTATTAAACATAAAGTGAACTTAATTTTTCAAGAAAGATATTGAAATTGATATGACATGGAGAGATATACCGTACTATTAAATGTAACTCACCTTTTTTTCCGCAACTATCTTCGTCTCTTCGTCCATCCAATTGTTTTCCACGAGAAGAGTTTTAAAACTTTCCTTCAATCTAACGATCATCTCCAGTGTCTGTTTATGAATATTCATATATTGATAAATATATGTGTCAATTGGTCATATCAGGGCAATTATAGCACGTGACTATATAATGGGTGGACCAAAATTCTTAATCAACACAGTGTTTAAAGGTTCAGCAATAAGGGCCGGACAAGGGGAGAGCTTTCCCACTATAGTCAACATGTTTCGGCAAAGTTAGGAAATTTCACCATTAATCAGCAAATAAAAAAAGGAAAAAGTTATCCGAAGAGATCCTCTACCAATACTCACCCCAACCTCCACATAATAACAACTGTACTGTCAGAAACTCCTATAAGTATTATAAAATGTGGCGTTGGAAAATCAACAATAAAACACATTTAAACGTTTTCGGTCTTTCATTTTGTAGTAGTTTAGCGAAACACTTGAACAAACGACTGTTCAGCGTAGTCTACGTTTACCATAACTATTGTGTTCAACTTTGTAAATAGCCTCATTTGTGATATAAACCTTCATTAGCTTAGACGTGTGTTAAAGCTACCTTCGTTTATTGTTTCTTTGTGGATCCGTACCCCGGAGTCACCACACAGTTAAAAGCTCGGGCTCTTCTGACCTTGAATAATGCGATGTTCTTAACATCAACATTTATAACAAAATTGATTCTTTATATGTCTTTTTAGCACTTAAGTGTCAGTTTCAGTACTTAGGTGTTATTGTATCACTTAATTGCTTCTTATAGATATGAATATTATATAAGCTTTGTATTGAACCAAAACAATGATTCACTGTGCGACACCATGCCATATACATTGATTGATTGAAAAGTGATCAGCGTTTTTTTTATCTACTCTTGGACTACGTCATGAAGTACGAGTGCTAAGACGTCATGCAGAATACGTCATACATGGAAGGTCTACAGTTCGTTACATTGCAGTGAAGATCAAGGGCGTCAACAGCTTCTGAAAAGTGGGGGGGGGGGCATTTCCATGAAGACGTCAGTGATCGCTGTCCAGGTAGATGGGTCTAAGGGTAGGGGTGCCCCCACCCCTCTTTTGGATTTTTTTTATAATGTGAATGGTGCTGAGATGCAAAATGGTGCACTGTAGGGAACAATTTTGAGGTTCCTAATCCTTGCAACTTTTATAAAAAAATTAAATTTTAAAAATTGCACTTAGTTTTTTTAACACACACTATACTATAGTACTGTATTGAAATATGATACGCCCACCTCGACTATATCCTGAGTACTAAATACTGTATATACGGCAACGGTTCCATACCTGATAATTATTAATGAAAATGGCTGTCATTTAATGAGCTATCGTAAGCTACAGAAGCAGCAAAAATATGCCTATTCATTTTAGTAGGTTCTGGAAAGTCTGCTGACGCCCATTGTGAAGATACCAAATCTTCTTAAATCGTGGCAAGGACCGTCTACAAACACAATTATAGAAACTCACATTTTCTTTGCTATTTCCGGAGAACGTTTCCGCCACGTACATCCGTCCGGTGGCAAACGTCATGAACCCGTTTATGGAATCAACGCAATCGCGCCATCTGACGGTGGAGGTCGAGGTGCCCTTGATGACCTTGTAATACCGCTGCTGCACCTCACGAAACCTCTCACTTATCTCCGGGATCAGACCCTCCACGAAAATCCACATCATATAGTTGACTACTGTCCTATATCGGAATAAATTATGTGAGATTCATTTTGTACCCATTGCCAATGTTATAGGCCTACAGGACATTTAGATCCCAAACACCTCCCTTCCCGTATAACAAACAATACGGAGTACTCACATGTTGCCCGTTGGTACAATCGGCAGAGGTTATCGTTGGTATACCATATGTAGCGGGTCTGGAAATACTTTGTCATTTCTGGAAACCCGCCCGAAAAGAAATTTTTGTACGTGTTTCACCCCTTTCCAGAAATGACAAGGTATTTCCCACTGTGTTAATTCGTACCTGGTAGGTGTTCTTTCGATGAGTTGAGCAGCGCTTCTGATGTAGTCAGGGCTGTAATTCACCACCGGCTCAGAATCAGTGATGTGATCAGTTGACGGCAAAACGGCCTCGAAATATTTTCGAAAGTTGACCTTGTAAAAAGCAGAAAAATGACGACAAGTGAATCAAGGCATGACAAGCAACCACCATGCTTCATTCCTCTCTGCCAACTGTGCGGAATTAAACAATAAAAGCGTAGTATCACTATAAGTCATCATTATTACATGACGGTAAAACCTGACTGTAACCTTTGGCCACTTGCTATTTCTGGATAACGGTGAAAAACTTAAGAAAGCACAACATAATTTTCCGTCGCTTGACAAGATATTCCCAGAAGTATCGCTGTCTTATCATCTGCAGTAGGTCCACATGGGAGCACACAGAGCTCAACACTGCGTGATATCGCTCTTCAACTTCCCGTTCTGCGAGCTTAAGACCGTGAAAATCTTGTCATTTCTTGTCAAAACCCGCCCCTCTCGGGTGCATTTCCAGAAATTACAAGATATTTCCAGACGTATTACTCATGAGTAGATGCGGGCCAATTTTTTTTTATCGCATTTACACGTAGTCTCAAGTGACTGATCGCTTGGATATTTTTACCCGATTTTCGGGTGTAAACTACATACCGATGGTACGTCATCAGTGAGTTGCTTCAGGGTGAATAGATTATAAAGTTCCTCGCTGTCTCTCCTTTCGGTGGAAGGAACAGTCAGCTTTAAAAAAAACAATACATAATAATACACATAACTTTGATGTTTTTGTTTCGTTGTAAAGATTCTATTTTGAGCTGGTAAAATCACGCCAGAAAATGAAACGCATTTTCATCTTGCTTGATGCTTGTCATAAAGCGTCTGTGTAAATGTGCTATTAAGTAGCTTTAGATCTCACGAGGCGGACCTCTCTACAACGGAATGACGCAACTTCATGCGTTCTGCGCATGCCACCGCGCCGTGAGATCTAAAGCTCCTTAATTTGGAATAGTACAACAACATGAATTCATCGTCGTCTAATTTGTCTGTTAATAGTGATTGTTTGCTACAATCGAACAGTGCTCTTTCCCTGGATACAGCGGAGTGTAATCACATGACCTGTCACTTGGACTGTCATTTTCCCCGTCGTAAAAATCTAAAAGTGAAAACCACTAGGACGGGGAAGACAGTGCAGCGAGGCCAACTGTCAGTTAACTTCCCCGTCGCACTAGTCCGCGTCGTGAGCTCTTAAGCTCCTTAATATGCTACGAGTACTACACTTTAAATTACTTAGCAATTCTCGATTCATTTCCTGTTCCTGAGGAGGAGGAGTAGTGGGAGCGATTGGTGATAGGAATCTTATAACATGTTAGTGAAACCACCTTAGGTTAATTTAAGCCGTTTTGAGTCTTATTCACTGCGAGATGAAATGTATGCATCAACGTTTCAAACCACATTTGTTGGTATGGTTTCGTGGTAGAAAAACAGAGCTTAGGCTAAAATGTTCAGTGATTTCAGAAATCAGAAATTCAACTTATTTTCTGAAACGAATCAGACCTATTACAGCCTCACGTTTCTTTATGATAACTGATTGCTATACGGTAAGTATATACTTTTTTAATTACAGAAGTTAAAACTTACATTAGCTATTTCAGTTTCGAAGTCCAGCACTGCTTGCATGTCTCGTTCAACAGTGTCCGTATCGGGATTTAATAACTTGGCAACGTCGGTCATGAATCGTAGGTACGCACGCTTTTCCTGCAATGAAATTATAATATTTCCTAGATTACATTTTCATGATAGTCATACATGGGTTGGTTATATTTTTTTTTGTAAGATCCAATGAATTTTCGAGAGAAATGCATAATGATGATTAAATGTATCATATGTAGCAAGTACGGATTTCAATAAAAATGTGTGTTATATTTTTTTTTTTTTTTTTTTTTTTGTTTTGTTTTGGGGGGGGGGGTTAAATGGCTACACTTATCATGGCTTGAATTACATTTGACATAACTACCCAACAGCAAGAATGAATTGGGACTCCCACTGCGTTTAACGATGTTATTAATTTATGGTTACGGTTTTGTTATTGCGTTGGATTTTGTGAAATATTTTGTTATTTTTAGATATACTCCTTATCTGTCATCGGATGATTTCCTACCCTAGCATTGTGACATCATAGTGTAACAAATAAGCAATGACTGAGATAAACCTGCAAACAAAAATAACCTTGTAAAACGGTGCGAATTTGACTTTGGTCGTATATTTTAATGGGAATTCATTCTCACGCGAAAAGAGAATCATTTTAAGCAATTTTTTCATAGGCCTCTAAAGACTTCAAGGATAACATTTATTTAAAAAGGTGAATATGAAACAGAAATGAATCATCACGAAACGAAAATAAAAAAAAATCCCATACCTTCCCGAATTTGGATTCGTCCAAGTAATAGTCTCGACTTGCCATTCCCAGTGACGGCTGGTCAACCTTTAAGAAAGCAAATTGTGTTATTTTTATTAGCAAATTAAAAGCAAAATATAGTTTGCCGTCTGGTTTTAAATGACCTTAAATGTCGTTGCACTTCATCGTATCTCCGAAAAACTCTAAAAAAAGTTTATCAGTACAATGGAGCAATAACAAATGTTTCAGCACTCCCCGGCAATATCCCGTGCCTGCCCCACCTCCCCGACAGTATGCCATGCCTGCCACCACCTCCCCGACAGTATGCCGTGCCTGTCACCACCTCCCCGACAGTATGCCGTGCCTGCCACCACCTCCCACCCCCGAAATCGAATTCAAGGCACCGCCCCTGCTTCCATCAGCCCAGGATTTGTGTTGAATTTGACTAGGCAATTGGGTCACGTACATATAGTCACAAAGTCATATAGTCATAGTGATATAGTCAAACTATATGGACTGAATGAACAGCACACTACACTAATAGTTATAGTCATATTACAAACTATATGGACTAAATGAACAGCACACTACACTAATACTTATAGTCATATTACAAACTATAGACTGAACAGCACAGTATATAGTTGCCTTACAGATCATCCATGATATTCATACGTGGTCGAGGCCCCGTACAAAACAATAAATGAGCTGAGCAATCTAGCATATTTCTGACCACTTCAGTTGTATGATTGTTCGCTAATTCGACGGTCATATTTATCAATTTTGAAATTATCACGAACCATTTTAACATCGCACACACGTTTGTTTTTACTTCATCAGAAAGTTCAAAACAGTTTGGAGGCCTTAAAGGTGCTGCCTGACTTTTGGCCGCAAATTAGAACTTTTGGTCTCAATGTGATGTTTTAACAGTTCAATCCGTAGTTTGTCACGCAAAATAACTCTACTCTACTCAATATGACAATCTTATAATACCCATTGGCGCTCATTTATGCTTAGAAACACGTTTGATTTAATCATGTTTTGTACGGCGACAAAGTATGTGCACAAACAGTAATTCCACGAATTCATATACGTATAAACATTCTTATATAAACAGCCAGTGATATGTACGAACGTTGACTAAATTGCCGATAGAAATTTAACTACAGTAGAATCTTCGGTGGTTTTCTGACTATTTCTTATCAAAGATAAAGACTGACAGTATACCTTTGAAGAAAAAAAAAACAATAATATTCTGACGTATGCACGGCCCGGGCAATTTGCAAGAGCAAATTTAACGCAAAATGTCACTTTAATGTGGGCGATGGGCTGTCAATGCATTTGTTTGGGTTCAATTTAAAAAAAACCAAATCGGGCAAATATGTCTACTGAACAATAGTGATAACACAGAGCTCTCTCATTTCGCCACCCAAGCCCCACCTCACCAAACTCCCTCAATAGTTCAAAATGCGATGATGTCATCGCATCATAAAAAAGCGTATGGATCAAACATTCTTTCCATCAGTTAGTCAAATATTGTTTTTTAGGCTACATGTGATGACCTTAATCTTCCCACTACCCTACATCACAGGAACTAAAACCTAGCTGGTAATCAGACGTTTGCATTGCTCATACGGGTAGGGCTAGCTTAAAGCAGTCTGCTATCACCATTTTTAAAGTGTCCTCACATATACTGTACACTATATACCGGTAACCCAACCGATGACAAGAACAAAGAAAATTCTAATCATCAGTTGTCGAGACAATAGAGAACATGGATCATGAGTTGTCGAGGCAATAGAGAACAAGAATCATCGGTTGTCGAGACAATCACAAGGTTAGGGCGCGGAAAAAAGGAAATGTCATCGGTTGTCAGACAAACAATACATAACAAGTTTACGTGAGTCTGTGTGTGTGGATATGTAGTGTATCTATGGACTATTATATATTACAAACTATGGACTGAATGAACAGCACATTGCACTGAGAGTTATAGTCATATTACAAACTATGGACTGAATGAACAGCACAATGCACTTAGAGTTATAGTCATATTACATACTATGGACTGAATGAACAGCATAGTGCACTAAGAGTTATAGTCATATTACAAACAATGGACTAAATAAACAGCACAGTACACTAAGAGTTATAGTCATATTACAAACTATGGACTGAATGAACAGCATAGTGCACTATTAGTCATATTGCAAACTATGGACTGAACGAACAGCATAGTGCAATAAGAGTTATATAGTCATATTGCAAACCTAGGACTGAATGAACAGCACAGTACACTAAAAGTCACATTTTGCTGTCCCAACTGATAGTTCCTCCCTGAAATATATGGATCCGTTTTACTCACCATAAGGACCATCGTCGCAGAGTCCTTAGCGTTTATTCCTAGGGAAGCTTCTATCACGCTTACAGGTCCAAATCTGGCCAATTGTACCCAAAGATCCTCAAAGTTGTACTCGTTTTCTTGCCAATTACCCCCGGAGCTGTTTCCGAGGACCGGCCAGCCTCCGAGTATTGTGAGCACGTCTACCAAAGGTTGAGCGTCCCTTCGATCGATCGTATCTATTGGACAGAATACAATTTTAATTTTTGTATTTTGTTTATATTGGGAGGAATAAATTAAAAAATATAGATTTTTTCCACAATCCGGATTCAGACTATTGTTATGATAAAAACACATGAGTGCGGAAACAAGGGCGGATTGAGACTATTGTTATTGGTGGTACACCATGGCCTTCTTCACACTGCGCAAGGGAGATTAAGATTCCCCCTCCCCCATGGAGACGTTGATCCTGGTCGCGTCCACAATTGAGAACGGGTCCGAACAGCGTTGAACGCACAGCTACCAACTTGATCCCCATCCCGAAAAGGAGATCACGCGTGGCTGCCGGGTCTGATCCCGAGTACGCGAGTACCGGAGTACACTGGCCCTTGATCCCCCTCGCGGTGTCTGGTCTCCCTTGCATTCTCTAGTGTGAACAAGGCCCATGTTGCATCCTTACAAAATATGAGTGCGGAAACAATGGCGGATCCAGGACTGTTGATCTGTGTCCGGGGTGTTGTCCAAAAGGAGGGTACATGTCTCCCTAGCCCCCAAAAGGAGGGTATATGTGTCCCTAGCTCCCAAAAGGAGGGTATATTTCTCCCTAGCTCCCAAAGGGAGGGTACATGTCTCCCTAGCTCCCAAAAGGAGGGTACATGTGTCACTAGCCCCCAAAAGGAGGGTATATGTGTCACTAGCCCCCAAAAGGAGGGTATATTTCTCCCTAGCTCCCAAAAGGAGGGTATATGTCTCCCTAGCTCCCAAAAGGAGGATATACATCTCCCTAGCTCCCAAAGGGAGGGTATACGTCACCCTTATGTCTCCCTAGCTCCCAAAAGGAAGGTATATTCTCCCTAGCTCCGAAAAGGAGGGTATAAGTCTCCCTAGTTCCCAAAGGGAGGGTATATTTCTCCCTAGCTCCCAAAGGAGGGTATATTTCTCCCTAGCTCCCAAAAAGAGGGTAGATGTATCCCTAGCTCCCAAAAGGAGGGTATATGTCTCCCTAGCTCCCAAAAGGAGGGTATACATCTCCCTAGCTCCCAAAGGGAGGGTATATTTCACCCTAATGTCTCCCTAGCTCCCAAAAGGAAGATATATTCTCCCTAGCTCCCAAAGGAAGGTATATTTCTCACTAGCTCCCAAAAAGAGGGTATATGTCTTGCTAGCTCCCAAAAGGAGGGTTTATGTCTCCCTAGCTCCCTCTTGCGAAATTGTGGTTAAATTTACGGGTACCAAAATGGTGCAATAGTTTGCAATAAAATAGAGGGTGTCATCCACAGAAATATAACACAGAGAACGCCGACAGTGTTATTGCCCACACACTTAACCGATTGAAGCAAACTAAATGCGAGGGCGCTCTTACTTATACGTCAAAACACAGCTAAGGCTGGTGCTTTACGTACATTCTTAACGTTAGTAAACGGATATATTTTTGTAGTTTCCCAAAGAGAAAAAAAAAACAAGGAACAACTATTTTATAACAAATTTTCCACTAAGAATTAAATGTGATGGCTCGACTTAATGTGCTATTCTACGGCTAAATTGCAACAAAAAAAAAAAAAAAATACGCGTTCACAGAGGTATAATAATTTGTCAATATTCTGAAAATTTAATCTAAAAAAGTATTATCATTATATTAATTAAAAACAAATAAATGAGTAAATCAAAATTCTTGAACATAGGTATACAGAGTGACTTGAGAGAATATAGCACCAAAATATAGCATCTAAGGACACATACATACTAAAGTAGATTTGTTAATATACAATAACCTACATGGATAGGAGGTTGAAGGTTTTTTGCACGCTGCGCGCACAGTAAAGTCACGTTGGTGCGGGTAGAATTTTTCCTACAAAGTGTAGGCCTTCCACATTAGCATACCTAGAGGTTCAAAATTTTAGAGCGCTTCGCGCGCAGTAAGGACTGGTTGGCACTGCTACTTTTGCTTAAAAATTTCGCGCGCTCCGGGCTCAGTAAACTTGGTTGGTGGTGGTGATGGTTGGTGGTGATGGTTTCATACAAAATTTAGGCCTAGGAAACAAATTCCTCAAACGCTCATCAAGGGGCTAAAAAATCTGCTATTCTTTTCCCTACCTGTCTCAAAAAGGCTAGGCAATCCACTCTTCCGAATGAGTAAACGTACAGGCTCAAAATTTTCACGCGCAGTACAATCGGTTGGTGCTGGACTTCTGCTAGTAATGTTTTCATACCAAATATAGGCCTAGAAAACAGATTCTCCAAACGCGTATGAAGAGGCTAAAAATTAGGTCTGGGTGGTACTGCACCTCTCATTCCTATCTGTTCAAATTACAAGGCTAAAGGTAATCTGCTCTTCCGAAAAAGTACATGTACAGGTCAAATTTTTCTCGCACTTCGCGCGCATTAAAGTCGGACTGCTGCTGTACTGCTGGTAGTGCCGTAGTGTTTTCATACAAAATATAGGCCAGTGAAACAAATTCCATAAACGCACATGAAGAGGCTAAAAAAAATCGATAAGGTCTGGTTTGGTATTGTTTTTTTTTCTACCTGTCTCTTCGGAAAAAGTAGTCTACATGTAGAGACTCTAAATTTTCGCGCGCTTCGCGCATAGTAGATATGATCGGTACTGGTATTTTTACATGGCTGTCTCAAAATGTAAGGGTAGGCAACCGGCTCCCCCGAAAAAAATACATATACATACATATGCTCAGACACATACATACATATGCTCAGAATACATGCTTAGAATTCATCTATTTTTTTACCAAAATTGTCCTGGGAAATGTAATCTAGAAGGTATTTCTTGCCAAAAATTTCATGTACACTACGCGCCAACGCTACGCTTCGCTTAGATTG
>JAODFY010233740.1:0-10306 GCA_027580055.1 Paracaudina chilensis | reverse complement strand
ATAGAAGTACTTTAAGGACCTCATCTCTTGTTGCAGGAATAATGAATAAAGAGTCAATGACTGGTGCTTGCAGGTACATTTTGTAGTGAGAATTAACATTAGGAATCTTATGTTGAGTGGCTGGACCAATGGTAGTAAAATAATCATTGAAAATGTTTCCAATATCCAATGGATTAGAAAAACTGACCCCCTGATAATTAATCTGTTCAGGAGTGCGATTAGCTTGTCGACCATGTAAAAGGGTATTTATTGACCGCCACATACTTTTCGCATCCTGGTTGTTATTATTAAACATATGGGTGTAGTAAGACTTTTTGGCCAGCCTGATAACAGACGTAAGACGATTACGAAAACGTTTGTAATCGTTCAAGTTGTTTGCAGTACGACTACGGAGATATTTTTTATATAAACGATTCTTTGTACGGCAAGAATTAAGGATGGCAGGAGTCATCCAGTCATTCTTGTCACTAATACCCTTCTTTGTACTAGCAACATATGGAAGACAGTTGTTTAAATGCTTACTAAATATTTTATTAAAATGATCAAATGCAACGTTTACATCATTGTCATTAAAGACATCTTTCCAAGATTCGTTTTCAATAGCAGACTGAAATAACCGTAGAGTTGCTGGATTAACGTGCCTCTTTAGAGTAATTGACGGAATATGATCGAAAAAATTTAGGATTGAAAAATATCGCCTGGCTTCAACATCGATATTTTTCGAGACACAGCAAAGTTACCTATAGGCCTACCAGTAGGTTTTGAAGAGTGCTAACCTATTTTCGGCAATCTAAATAGTGGCGATGTTTCCCTGGCATGAGTCACAACGAAACAAAATTAAATGGCCCGCCAAATAAAATAATTAAGAACCCCTGACGTAGAGTATATATAAAGTATCTGATTGGTTTAATTTGTTTTGTTTTTTAAATATGAAGATATAATCCCACGTATCTGATTGGGTAGATTTGTTTGTTTAAACATGTAGGTGTAACTCCAAGTATCTGATTGAATAGATTTGTTTGTTTTAAACATGAAGGTGTAACCCCAAGTATCTGATTGGTTAGATTTGCTTATTTTAAACATGAATGTGTAATCTTAAGTATCTCATTGGTTAGATGTGTTTGTTTTAAACATGAATGTGTAATCTTAAGTATCTCATTGGTCAGATGTGTTTGTTTTAAACATGAAGGTATAATCACACGTATCTCATTGGTTAGATTTGTTTGCTTGTTTTAAACATGGAGGTCCAAAGAATCTGATTGGTTACATTACTGTTTATTAAACATGAGGGTATAATCCCAGGTTTATGATTGGTTTGATGGATGTGCTTTAAAGATGAAGGTACAGTCGCAAGTAGCCGATTCGTTTAATTCATGCATCAGTTCATAATATCATTTTTTAATCATTAGCCATTTTCCGATGCACTGGAATTGATCCAAAGTGTGCTCTCCTCCGTAAAGTTCAAAGATTGCCTCTGTGACATTCTTGGGAAAATGAACATTCATTTCCTTCAGTCCTACATTGGATGGATCGAGTACTTTGACTGCGTTTTGGAACTCTGTATCATCGTTTCCACTAATTTCTGAAAGCTTCCCAAAAATAGTCAAAGTTTCTTTCGATTCCACTTTAACTTTCAGAGTTATGTTCCCACGTGGAACCATTATTTTCGCCGGATACGCCATCGATATGCCAAGTTTGTTGAAATCGTCCAAGCTGGGTCCCCATGGACCGTCATTCGGTGGGTACAATTTACCCATGTACTTGTCATTGCAGATGATCAACCAATTTGCCGCGAACTGCTGACCGACAAACAAATTGAAGATGTAGAACCCTTCAATACCTATTCGGAAAGATATGGTACACTTTTCATCGCCGTTTTTCTCTACCATTGATTCGACGAAGACATATTCCTCCGAGTGTGGCACTTTATTAGAATTGATATCACATAGTTTAAAGTTAAAACTTTCCTCTGGATTGAATGGTCGTGATATTTGTATGTTGCCTTCACCGTTGTTGAGGCGAACGGAAGACGTTTTGTGGCTGAGGCACCTCAATTTCTGCTCTTGAAAGGAATTTTGATGTTGCCATTTAATTCCGTCTGGGAAAACGACCTGTGCGTATGGCTGTCCCGTGAAGTGGATCATCATCACAGCACACTCTGTGTAGTTACCAGCTATTCCTCCACTGTATACATGATAATAGAAATGCACATAATACCAGCCTGGATTCGGCAGATGAATATGGAAAGCTAGTTTATCTCTGAAGGTTTCTTTGTATATTCGGTTGTTTATTGCTTGATTTGGTTGATCTTCGTTGAATAATTTGGCAATCAGATCACCGGTGGTAGGTAATGAATATTCAACGATTACCCTATTGTTTCCTGTTTCGATTATTGGTTTCCTCCAGTTTAAAATGGCGTAGCCTTTGCGGATATCTGGAGGCAAGCTTCCCAAAATTCTCTTCTTAAACGGTTGGTGTTCTTTATCGGAAGGACCGATGATTGTATATGTAATTAACTTATCATGTAATTCATCTACGCTACCGTTAGTATCTCCTCGTAAGGATTTCTTAGCATACACATCCAGCTTGTAAGTACCACGAGTAGGAAGTCTCACACGTAAAATGACTTTGTCCTTCTTCCAAAAATGTACCACGTGGTAAGGAATGTCTAGTTTAAAATCGGTGTCTTCACAAGTCAAAAAGTGTTCTATAGCTCCCAGAATACCTAACTTAATTGGTATCTCTATTTCGTTATTGATGTCGGCCTGTAATACGCCCTCTTTTTTAACCGATGACGCTTTCATTACCTGCATCATGACTCCCAATTTTGGTGCTGTGTTCCAAGCCGACAGTGATTGGTTGGTTGCTCGCTTCGGTGACGCGGGGTTTCCTTCTGATTGGTTGGCCAGGTGAGTGTTTTCAAAGTGGAAAGGATCTGTCATAAACCAGTGCTCCCGCCATTCTTTCGTAAAAATGCTTCTTGTTTTATCTGTAAAGAAATAATCAATGTAAAACGAATAATGTAAAACATCTGAATCCCATCTCTTAAAAAATTACACTAAAATTAACACCGTTTTAGTTTTGGGGTAGTCAGATCTGAATATTGGTTCTTCTTCGGTAACACTTTCATCATATATTAGATGTTGGTTTATCATCTTGTATCAAGGCTCAAGGCATTCTCACAGTCGGCTATGTAATAACAACAAAAACAGTCTAATGTATAGTGGATCTACTTTGTTCCAATAGTTTGACATTTTTGCTACAAACATTTAAAACTGCACCCGACCGACAACTACCTCTTTACACCCTAGCTTGTATTCATTTATTCTCCATATATGTATTATTCATGGCCAAAGCTCTACATACCTAGGCTTCCGGCTGCCCACGTTGGATCGCAGTAAAAGGTCTTCCCGTGGAGGTACAATAGACACCAGGAGTGGCTCAACGAATCTAGGTCCTCCTGTCCAACATAATACTTTGCGCCTTTGTCGTAACCGGTCACTTCGTCACACCTCAAGTCTACAATTCTGATTGAAAGATTGAAATAAGTGAACATATTATATACGTAATATCGACCTATATCAAGACACAGTAGAAAATTTATAAACAACATTATGAATGAAATGAAACGTTATTAAGCATCTGTTGCATTAAAATCAGAAATTCTCAAACATTAACCTACAAGTACTTAGTGGCCAACAAATTAGTTATCCAAGTGGGAATGTCAATATATCAATGTCAATAAAAGGAGATGAAGGAAAACAAATATTTGATCGTAGGGAATTACCTTCACATCATAATATGTCTCCACAAATGTTCACCTGATTGATTTACACATCCTGCGCGCATGCTCTGACACTGCCTCTAAAACAGTGCTTGAAAACGCCCCACTAAATCAATGTTACCGGCGGGGTGTTCCAGCTATATATGTCACACTGACCACAATCCAACCCTGGGAAATCCTCAGGGAAAGAATGTTAATAAGTCACGCCCCTGGCTGTCAAGAATGTAAACACCAGATACTTTTTGACACATATAATCAAAAATAGTTCTGGCGATTGTAGATCAGTCAACAAGGTATACTAGATGCTCTGTTTGTTTAGCAATTAAATGTAATACCAGGCTGGTGTTTCCAGTGTTCGTCATGTGGCGTTTTAAGTTGGGGATTATGTCCGCTGAATGGTTACCATGACTATACAGTTTAGGGTAAACTCTTTTGGACACTTTAATTGACAGACCACGCATCATTTCTGTATGTGGATAAAATGTTTCGATGGTATAGTCAGCTTACATTTTCAGTTGTTTACTTTGGGTAAACAACGATGGGGCAAGATGTGAGATAGGTCGTACGGTTTGATAAGCCGAACCTAAGTTTTGTTTTTTGAAGGAACTTGAAGAAAACTGCGAGTGTGTGTTACATATTTGCAATGGGGGAGATGATTCCTAATGTTAGACAGGTCAAATCCCCACCAATGCACTCACACATCTCTTTAGAATAATGGCATATTTTTTTCACCCTCTACGTACCTCAGACCTAAAGGTTACATACAGACGAAGGATAGAAGCAATGTCCCATACTTGCAGAATTTTTGGAGTAAATCGACATATCCGCCACAGACGGCGACGCCGCTTCTAAGAGCTTCTTCAGCCGTAGATACTCCTCCACCCGCTCGTAGCCCTTCGAGGTCGTAAGCGATGTTTTCTGCAATCCATCGAAACATGACTCGGTACTTCTCAAGTGGTGTTTTGGCAGGTTTGATAAGGTCTTCGACTAATTCTTCCATATTTGGGTGTCGAGGAATCTGTGTAAGAAAGGAAAAATTTAAAAAATGTCGATTACTATAGTTTTAAGTATTATTGCAACTTTGTATGGTTTAAAACCAGAAAGCCAACAGGCTTAGTGATTCCTCGATTGTTAAATTGCTGGAAAGTTGTGTAAAATCAAATAGTACATGTCACACAAGATATAAGTATGAACTTAAAGTACCAAAAATTCCTAAATATTACAATTTACAATCACTACAAATATTAAATGTCACACAAGATACACCAGATCTGACCAGCATGGTTGACTTTTCATGTTTACATTGTGGCAAACATATATTATGCCAATTATAAAATTGACATGAGCAGGCATGGTTGACTTATAGTTTTTACAATTAAGGCGTACCCAAAATATCTAAATTTCATGAAATTAGTTGTTTTACCTCAAATGTTAAACCTTTCACCTGCATTATAATAAATAGGGACCACGTACTCCGTACGAGAAACACACATACCAACTTTGAGATTGATCTGACGAAGCATGGTTGACTTAACGTGTTTACAAGGTTTTCAGCCTTTGACCACTGTTCATCTCAGATGAGCTCTGATCTATCCCATAATAAAGATCATGTACTAATTATGGCGAACATACATTCAAGTATGAACTTGATCAGACCACGCATGGTCGACTTGTCGCGTTTACAAGCAAAAGCGACACACACACGCACCGGCAGGACTGCATAGATTCCTAGCGACATCCTCACGGAATGACAAATGTTTGACCCCTGCATGGAAATGCCATTACCTCTGATGGCAAATCAAACACGGAAGGAATCCACTGGGAGTTGCAAATATAGCTCTGAGAAATTTCACTTTTTGATGAAGGGTTAGTTTTTTTTTTAAAGATTTTTAAGCATTGCTACTGATTGAGTGAAGGATTTTTAAGAAAGCGCAGCGAATGAAAACTCAGTCAAAGAAGGAATCCACTCAGGAGTTTCAAATAGCTCTGTAGAGATTTCCTTTTCTGATGAAGGTGTATGGCAAGACTGAATCACTCAAATGTTTTATCTTCATGAGGAACGTACAAGGTAAATTTTCCCAATATTTAAAATGAAACCATTTGATATAAATCTTTATAAACTAGGTCATTACTGATGCTAGCTTCTTACACTTCAGTCACATCGGCCTACCATTTTCTCTGCGATTTTTTTTTCAACCACGTTCAGCCATTGTTTCAGCGATTATAAATTTCGATGCCACTCATTTCCACAAGGTCCACTATATAATTAGACCGCAAAATCTCGCCCCAGAATGAATTAGTGTAGGAAAATTTAAGTTTATACAGCATGAGATCAGAGTTATTTATCAAGATATACATGATAACAGCACCGACCAATGGTTCCATATCTGGATGTCTAGGTAGGACTATCTTTGTACGAACGGAGGAGTCGTAGCCATGAGCCAAGAGAGTGACATCACAACACGATTTTTAATTAAATGTTGTTAATATTTTAGGAAAGTTGTATTTAAAATGGAGTTCACAACCTCTCGGGCAACTAGGATTCAAGCGCAGCGGGTCAAAGTCTCAACACTATGAATTACGCGTAGCTTTGTCGATATATCATTACTTGGATGAAGGTGGCAGGTTATACACTGAAATGTTTCCTGGAGGACCAAGACCAGTTGTATTTTGATATCTAAAGTCATTTTATACAATAAGACTTTATAATCTAGGCCACGGTTCATGGTAATGATGTAGTCCTGACCGCACCACGGTTCATGGTAATGATGTAGTACTGACCGCACCACGGTTCATGGTAATGATGCAGTACTGACCTCACAACGGTTCATGATAATGATGTAGTCCTGACCGCACCACGGTTCATGGTAATGATGTAGTCCTGACCGCACCACGGTTCATGGTAATGATGAAGTCCTGACCGTACCACGGTTCATGGTAATGATGTAGTCCTGACCGTATCACGGTTCATGGTAATGATGTAGTCCTGACCGTACCACGGTTCATGGTAATGATGCACAGTAGTCCTGACGGTACCACGACATTGACCTTACCACTCCTCAAAGTCCAATTTTTAGAAGATTATGAAGTGATTCGATATCGATCACTGTCTAATTTTCCTCGGAGTGGTTTTAATATCATACAACCCTTTGCACATTCTCTGCAGAATGAATTTTAAACATTTTGTCACCTAATTGCTTTTCCTAATCTCCTTGTTTACTTTATTGTAATCTTACTATTTTCTACCATTTGATGGAGTGGAACAAAGTACTAAACTTACCGTGAGAGCATGTTTGTCCAACGCTTGCATCTGTTTGAAATTTTTCATTGCGTCTCTCTTTCCTTGCCAAAATGTATCCACCAACCGCATTTCTCTGTCCATCTTTCGATACAACTGGCGACGTTTCGTCATGGCTTTAACCCCAGATTTTACAGGGGTCAAAAAGTAAGGATTGGTCACTCTACCAGCGGCATCTTTACTGGACCGACCTTGGCCATCTAGATTCTCTTCTTCGTGTGAAAATAGTCTGGAGTATGTCCTACCCATTATATTTAGGTCGTGATTTGTGCACGAAGAGAATATACCTGATCTGTGTTGTGAGCAACAATATAGGGGAACATGTATAAGCTCACGATTCCAGAGGTCGAAGGAGGGTTAACTTATATATATATATATATTTCATGGAAGCTACATACTATACGTCATAACTCGAGTGTTGCGCTTCGTTCTGCGGTTTTATATTGCGATTTGAACTTTAAACTCCCATCATTAAATTGCCATGTACGTGACAGATTACCGCTGATAAAAAAACAAACAAAAAACAGATCGAAATCGAAAGAATTACAATTCTGATTTTTCTTTAGTTTCTGATGTTGCTGGCACTTTAGAATACAGACAAAAAAAACCATCTCCAACAAAAAATGGAACACTTTGGAACTATTTAAATGAAGCTGCTTGAATTGTTTTTTATTACAGAGACCTGATCAGCCTCTGTGACCATGGTATATTTGGCTCTCTTCTTATTTGTCATGAAATCGAGGTATTGTACTTTGCGACAATGTCGATCAACGTTTGCCAATTAAAATTAAACCGAATTGAGTATTTAAGTAGGGCGAGTATGTGTATGTTAATATTAATGCGTGGAGGTAGCCTACTAGAGTTGCAGTCGCAATCTTTTTTTTTTTAAATTTATTTTAGTCTGATGTTTTCATCACTTACTGTAGCCTATCGTTCGTCACGTAAAACAGTATCATTAGGAAGAAATAAAGCTTAGAACCCATCTTTTTGGGCGACAATTGTTGGGACGCTTCCCCTAAAAGGCTGCTTGCACATATATACCCCACCAGGTAAAAGATACCTGTGGGGTGTCCCAGCTATGCCACGCTGACCACAATCAAGAGAATGTAAATACATTTATAGCTATCAAGAATGTAAACACACCATTTCCAGATTTTTATGCCACAGATATAAAAATAATTTTTGCGTTGGTAAAGAAATTAACAATGTAGACCTTATACTAGATGCTCTCTGCACGCTTGTTTATCAATTAAATGAAATGTCTTAGTATATCGCGATTGCTTCCAGATTTTTACCTCATGATAAACAGAGATACATTTTCCTAAATAATATAAGTAATGATATATATATATATAAGAACATTGACGTCAATCCAATTAACAATTTTAACGAAAACAATTTGGCGTGGTTTTCTAGCGGTTTAACCCAACATTATAACAACGGCACAGAACCATGGTTCAATCTCAACATGTGAAATCATCACGTCAATATAGGAATTTTTCGACACCATATGCATGTATGATGATCACTTACAAAAAATGAACGCTACATAGAATGTAGCGATGTCAAATTGGGTAACTTGCAATTGGCCTTGTATACGAGATCCACATTAGACCTGAGCTGTGGTAGGTGAAGACCTGAAAATGTCCTCCGTTTATGATTATCAACGTAACGTTCACACCAAGAACGATTGTGGGAGACTTGGGCTGAACTTATTTAGATGGAGTTCTTACTGTAATAGATCGAGTTATATTAACCAACGTTTCCGCGTAGGCCTAAATGTAGAAGGCCTACATATTTTTAGCAACCTCGACAGTACTAATAGGGATAGTTTCCAATCGAGCTATATATTAAAACAAGAGCCCAAGGGCACTATGGTTCCTTGCTTAGGGGTATTAACAATGATAATTAGGCTATATACGTAACGTTTATAAGTTAACATCACGTTTATAAGTTTGGGCCCAAATGTTACAAATAATTGTTGGCCCAAATGGTACAAATATTCGAGGGCAATCCATGGAGTTGCATATCTCCTCGCTATTTTACCTCAAATTACCCCTGGTGATCTCCATATGACCTTCAAAATTTTCGTTAAATGTTAATTATATATATGTACCAAGTTTCATGTAGATCCAACAATATTTAGTAATTTGACCTCAAATGACCTTTCATATGACCATCAACATTTTCGCCACTAAATGTTACCTTATGAACCAAGTTTCATGTAGATCCAACAATATTTAGTAATTTGACCTCAAATGAACTACATCATATTCTGACAAGAGCCCAAGGGCACTAAGGTTCCTTGCTTATCAGAATATTGCCAAATCACTATTTTTGAACATTAATTGACTTTTGATCACATGCCCATTATGTTTAAAAATGTTTCCCTACTCAACTGTTTGTGATCACTGGGAGTTAGTCTTCAAATATACTTTTGGTTCCATACAACTTGACAACTAAGTTTTAACTAATTTTATGCCTGTTCTGCCAGTTTTCTCCCTGAAATAAACATATTTTTTTCTGATTTGACCATTTGATGTTGGGGTCACATGTAGTTTGACTAACTGATTAAAAAAAGAAAACAAAAAAGAAGTACAACCATCATGTGCTTAATAAGAAAAAACACAACCTTTGAACTCATATAACTTCGCGCATGAAGGTCGCACATGGGTCAGACATTCTTGATCAGAAGGTATCTTTGAGGTCCGAATATGGGGTCGAAAATATCAAAGTATGAAAAAAGGCCAAAAGGTCACCAAAGGTCAAACTGAGGTCATATGTCACCCGGAAGCGGATCGACGAGATGATTACATTAAAGCAACTCTCAACCCTAACATACAATTCGTTCTAAAGTTATCACAAAAAAATACTTTTTACTATTAATAAAAAAACTGAACTGACCTTTGGTGACCTCTGCAGGCACCAAAAGCAATAGAGCACATCTTCTCAATATGGCGGATCTAATAGTCCAAGTATGGCCTCAATTATACTTTACCTTATTGAGATAGAGTATACCCAAGCAAGTGTCACAGACGCACGCACACACACAGACACACACACACAAACAGACACACACAAACACGCCAAGTTGAATGCATAGGTTCCTTTTGCTCAAGCAAGGAACCAAAAATAGCATCATGTAAAAGGACCATTGGGGGCACCCCCTCCCCTTATTGCGTATTGAATGCCAAAATCGGCCCTCCAAAATTGGCGTAAAATCT
>JAODFY010233739.1:0-16923 GCA_027580055.1 Paracaudina chilensis | reverse complement strand
TAAAAACCTGCAGAAAAAATTCTCAAACCAAAGGCTGCCCGAAATTTTCGTGGCGCCTGCCCGAATCTCGAGTCCACCAGTTTAGCAGATTTCTAGCACACACGAGGCCACAGAGGGGTACCACCTTATTATTTGTACCTGTCTTATATCAAGAAATACGTACTGAAGACTTATAAACACAACCGCAAACGTAGTACCAGTGTAAACGTAGTACCAGTGTAAACGTGGTACCAGTGTCAACGTAATACCAGTGTAAACGTAATACCAGTGTAAACGTAGTATCAGTGTAAACGTAGTACCAGTGTAAACGTAGTTCCGATAATTTTTTTCCATGCGTCCTTTGTGGCATTTCTCAGTTCAGGAGTATATGGTTACTCCCCCCTTTCCCCTTTCATATCAAGATGAAAATTACTCATATTAATCCACAATCCCCAGGTCAGCTACGCCCATCCCCTAAGAAAAACATACCCAAGAAATATTTTCCAATAAATGCACATTGCAAGAGATATCAAAACAAAAAATTACCAGGGTAATATAATGATTCTCCAGGCCACAATATAGATGGATACACATTGTGACAGTTATTGCGCCTAACCACGCGGAAATGACGTCACGAACGTATAGTACGTACCCTGTTTTGGTTCATCCCGCGCGGCTAGACATCATTATACTCATCTGTACACGTGTAATTAATCGCGCTGATGTTTTGAAAGACTTAAGGAGGCTTCCTGCGTCATCCCTGCGTCATTCAACTATTTTCATTGCTAACACATAGTTTAATAGTTTCCGTTATACAACGGTTATTTGTTTTTTTTTAAACCTAAAGGTCTAGTTTGACATATAAGATAGTTGAACAAATAGCAATCTTAAATCTATTTTTTTAAATAAGACTCCAATCAGTTATAAATCACAATAAATTACTCATCTCAAATGTTTACAATAATTTCAAGCGATGACAAATTATATGACTATGTTATAAAAAAATACAAAGAACAATCACAGAAAACGTGAGGGCGGTTATTGTATATATATAGAATGTTTGGCCTATTAATTAGAGCAATTTTTTTGAGGGGGGGGGGGGGATAATAACACTGCTTGCATGCCGCGCGATATTCGCCTCATTGGCAAGGTAAAAGTTTGTACGCACTCTTATCCAATTTATTCTCAGCTGCACCAGAGGATGATTTGGCTGGCAGGCGGTTACTTTCAGTACACAAATACAGGCTGTAACTAGTAGGGACCGAAAAAGTGCTCATCCTGTGACAACCCCCGATCGCCAATGTGACTGTAGTGAGACCCCAGGTCTTGTTCGATGAAGTTCCTCAAATATATGTAAATTTGGAATGGTTTGTTTAGCGCTGTTGACTTTGGTTAAGGGTTGATGAGGGGCCATGAGCCTCAGTGTCTCGTGCCCCCCCCCCCCTCGTAATAATGACAAAAATCAGATATTTGACGTTTTACTCACGCGCACGTACATGTCAAAACGTCAATTTTCAGAAGTTAGTCATTTTGAGTTATTGTATCGCGGCAAAACGTCAATTTTCAGAATTTTGTCATTTTGACGACTTGTGGTATCTCGGTAAAACGTCAAAATTAAGATTTTTGTCATTTTGACGAGTTGTTGTATCTCAACAAAACATCAATTTTCAGAATTTTGTCATTTTGACGACTTGTTGTATCTCAGCAAAACGTCAAAATTCAGATTTTTGTCATTTTGACGAGTTGTTGTATCTCGGCAAAACGTCAATTTTTAAAATTTTGTCATTTTGACGACTTGTTGTATTTCAGCAAAACGTCAATTTTCAGATTTTTGTCATTTTGATGAGTTATTATATCTCGGCAAAACGTCAATTTTCAGAATTTTGTCATTTTCACGACTTGTTGTATCTCGGCAAAGCGTCAATTTTCAAAATTTTGTCATTTTGACGACTTGTTGAATCTCGGCAAATTTAATAATTTTGTCGTTTTGACGAGTTGTTAAACTCGGCAAAACGTCATTTTTCTGAATTTTGTCATTTTGACGAGTTTGTTACTCTTTCATCACCATGTCCATTCTACGCTTCCGTACTTATAGTCCAGTTTAAAGGTGGGGATGCAAGTAGCGAGTTTCAGGTGACACCGAGAACTCACAGATTCATACTTTAAGGAACATGTTAGTCAATTTTCTCTGTGAGGTGTTTATAGTTCCATTTTAAGTCATCACAACAGGGATGTGTTCATTCATAGTTTCAAAAGTGTTCAACTGAGCCATGTTGAAAATCTGACTTTTTTTGTAGGTTTTGCTACTTGCAACCCCACCTTTACGTTTTGTTATTCAAAGTGGTAAAAATTGGTATATTTCGACAGAAAAAAAAAATTGGTAATTATAACTATAATTACCAATTTTGAAATATGTCGACTTTTGGCCCAATCACGTGATATAGCCGACATAACCACTTTGGAAAAGTGTCCAATCATCATGTATGAAAAAGTATATACGAAAAAATTCTACCTGGATTTGTGGGGGGAACGGGCAAGGAAAAACTTTTAATTGCCTCTGACAAAAATTATAAATATGCTGCGCCTTCTGTAGATAGAGTTGGTCAACATGTGCAGGGGGATATGGGGTGGGTGGGTCAGGGTAGTTGTATATGCCCCACAAAATTACACTTTCGGGTCACAAATTCAAGCAGGTATGTCTACTTTTCAATTTTAAAGGTTTACCCTCTGTCATGTTGACCCCCAAAGGAAATTTCTCCCCCTCTAAGCCCATGTTGATGAACGAGTCCGAACTGAAAGAGTATCAATGGATATGATCGAATACGAATGAGTATCACCGAATCTAGTCTGAACGAGTACAAATGAGTATGAACGATTTTGAACACGTCTGAAAGAAGCTGTTATAGTAGGGATTTTGACCCAAAAGGAATTTGGCCCCCTGCGCACATCATTTTGATGAACTAGTCCAAACTCGGGGATATGTGTGACCTAGTAGTACGAATGAGTCGAGCGAGTCAGGGCGAGTCTGGGCGAATCTGAACCAGTCTGCACGATGTTGGTTGATAGTTTTCCCCAGGACGAATGAGGCCAATTTGTAAAATATTCATAAACAATTCACAAATATTGATAAAATTCCTAAAATTGTCAAAATTCATAAAATCTATGGAAATCGATGGAAATTGGCCTCATTCGTCCTACGAATACGCTCGGCCCACTCTCATCGGTACATCATTTATGCATTCCTTTATAATACAGAAACTGAGTGTGCGGCTGGTACGGTAGTTGAAGATTACGAAACTTGTTTGGTCTGTGAGTGCGACAAGTTCGGAGCTCTATTATCCTGCTGCACCCTGTAAGTTATTTTTTTTTTATATATAAAAACATTAATCAGGTTGCGCCCCGTCATAATCTCCCCCCATTGGCATACACACACTAATGTTGCTCCGTCCATTGCTTCATGGAGTCTTGTATAGAAACATTCAACATAACTCAACTAGCTACATCAACTCCTTACGTTGAAGCTAACGATATGGCCATTCATCGCATGTATAATTCATCACACAATGATCATCAAAAATTTTACCTCCAACTAAGAACATGAATCTTAGTGATGCTATCCCGCCGCCCTTTCGCAATTTAAGCGCAAAATATTAAAAAAAAACATGGGGAAAAATTTGCAAACCGATTGACCCCAATTGTAGATTGTACTTTCATGAATGCTCTTTCAGATGCATACAAAATCAAAGCCATTGATAATTCCGAAGAGAACGATCTCCATTTGAGTGGTGGGCTATTTGCCAAAAGGGCAGTTACACTTTGTCCTAACTGAAACTTTTATAGTGACAGTGCGCCAGCACTACTGCAGGGAGTATCAACCACAGAACCACATGCATGGTATAGACAGATATTAGAACTAATAATCAATTATTTTAGGGTATATATAGTTTCTTAGACAGCCTGGACAGAACTCGTACAAATTGACAGACTTGACAGAGGTCGTACAAACCAACGGTAGATTTAGCCTAAAATTCTACCCAATTGATTATTTATTGTTATGTGTGTCATCTCAGAAACAATTTTACAGCACATACGATCATCATTTGGCCGAATTATGAGCAGTATTATAGTTACAGATTAAAAAATATATAATTTTTATTTTTGAACCCATGTCTAATCCTACCGTTGGGTCGTTATGCAAAAACGTGGTGTAGGCCTAGGTCCGTGTTTTGGTAGACATTGGTAGAACCTAGAAGTTGAGGCTGAAATTGTAGGCGTTGTTATAGGTAGGCTACATCTTAAAAAATAATAGTTTATTTTGGACCCATGTACCGGTATATTTGGGTCGGTATTCCAAAACGTTGTGTCGGTCGATATATTTGGTATAGACAGTAGTAGATCGAGTCTAGAAGTTGGTGCTGGAATTGTGACTGCTAGTCCAGTGGCGTGCGCAAAGGGGGAGGGGCACCCCCCCCCCACCTTTGGGGTCAGTCTGGGGGGAATCACTCAGTCGGGGGATTTAAAAAAGTGCATGGAAGAGCGAAAATAGAAGGGGCTAAGGAATTACTTATTTGTGACCGTTGATTATTCTTCAACTATAATGTTGAAGGCAAAAATTTCCGCGCGATCCGCGCGCGTGTATATTTGTATTCGGCAGCATCATCACAATTGTTCACTTTGGAGCAAAGAGCCGCCAATTTAAGCGGCCCAATATGTTCAAGATAATAAAAGCCTATCATCAATGGTAGTATCTATAACGCAACGCACGTACTAGCCCATCATTATATACATTTACCATTGTCGAAATGTTTGGACTCTGCCCGAAAGACCATGGGCGGCAATCATGGGAGAGGGGTGGGGGGTGGGTTTGGGTTAATTTTTTTGCTATAAAACAGAAAATAATGGGTAAGATTATTTATCCGAATCATATTTGAAACTTCAAGACTTCTGAGGCCGCACCGAGAGGGATCAACGACCGCATGCGGCCTTGAAGCCCTCGGTTGAGAACCACTGGCCTATATAGCAAGTTGTCACTCACTCAGTATATATATTAGCATAGTGTGTGTACATCTGTACTGCGGTTGTACATGCATATGTATACAGTAATAATGTAATACACTGTAGGGTGCATGTACACGTACAATAAATGACACACAGACTGTGTAACGTCTTCTTACGATGTTTGCTATGGAGATCAGGTATGCTACGCGACAGTGGCGTGCACAAGGGGCGGGGGTCGGTGCCATGACCCCCCCCCCCTCTTTGTGTCATTTGGGAGAAAATCACTCATCAAATAATCGCCAATTTGGAATAAGACGCAATTTTCGCCCCTCCCATACTTTTTGATTGGCCGTGCGCTTAGTATGTGTCCTTCCGTAACGCTTTACAGAAAAATTCAGTCCCACCCGACAGAAATCCAGTCCAGGGATCAGATGTTTGACCCCTCCCCCTCCTAGCTATGAAATCCTGCACACGCCAATGGGGCGGAATTTTTTTCACCAGACTACTTCTCAAAATTAAGGAGGTTTTTAAGCTATTTGCATGGTCTGGAAAATGTCATTTCCGGCGATCTAGGAGGTATATTTAGCATTTTTCTCGCTACGCGTCAACCGATGGTTGCGCTTCACAACAGAAAACATATTTATAGAAAAAGGAAAATGGCCCCTGGTCCACATATATAACACAGGACTGATAGAGCAACTATATAACAAATGTAGCCCCTTGTATAAATAAATTATTTATACTGTCTTCCAGCTGTACAATATGCTGCGACGTGTGCACGTGGCAGGGAACCCATGTAGCACTGTGTCTAAAATATTTCTTATTTGCTCTTTTTGCGTGTAATTTTGTAAAACAGACAAACAACTGACGAAGGCCTACGAGGCCTGGGAAGTGCCATTTCTGGTAATCTGGGGACATTTTTGGCAAAAATGTCACCACTACGCTACGCGCCAACCGATGATGGCGCTCCACTTAGATCTTGCAGATCACAGTCCCTCCCCCCAATAAATCATGGTGCCCCCTCAAAATTTAAGATTGGCCACGCCACTGTCCACAGGGGCGTGACTTACTAATAGCATTTTGGATCGCGCCCCCATCACAAAACATTTCAGTCGAGAATAGCCTACATTTGATTCCACAGAAGGTGGAAAATGATAGTGCCATTTTCATCAGTGTAGCAGCGAGCCCTTTGGTTGGAGCGTCTGGCCCACCCGGTACGCGCCAATAGGAGTTACGCCATCATCTACTTGACAATGAATACAAGAGTAAGAAAACACAGGATTTATTCCGCATGGTATAGGTGACGTTTAAAAATGAGCGTAAAATGAGCGTAAAAAGTCTAGGGAGGTGGAAGAAACTTGTCCATCATGTTTGTTATATGTACGCCTCTCAGGCGTCTCAAAATGAAGATGAGACAGCACCTAAAAATAAAATGCAATCTGTGTATCGTTAGTAAGTTTCCAACAGGAGAGAAGGAGTCAATTCAAGATCAAGACCTACTACTACTGCTGCTACTCCATGACCATTGCTATACATAATTACCCTTCAATTATGCCTAAATTGACAATGATAAAGAATAATGGTATCGAAAACAGAATAAAGTTAAATTCCTTTTCTCTGTATTTGTTTCAGCGATGGCAAAATCTGTTCCGCGGGCCCGTAGACTTTGTAAGCAGTACAGCAGCCTGACGTCATTCTGGGTTCCCTGGAATGAGGTGGAATTCACAAAGTGTACAGATACGAGCGTCATTTTGACTGCCGCAGAAAAGGTAAATGTTGGCCACAGTGGACAAATATCCCATATCAAATCGAATAAATACGTGAAATTAATTGCAGTTTATCGGAGTATTAAATCGATTTATACACAATTGTTAAACAACCCGGCTGTAGATTAATATCGGCGTATTAAATTGAATGTAAACGTGTTAATCGAATTGATGAGCGTAATAATTCGATTTTTATGAGCGGATATATTGCAATTAATACGCGCAATACGTGGATATATTCGGCTTAGAACGAGTATAGGCATCAATTTATATAATATATAGTATATTTATTTATATATGGTATTATGAATGGCGGTTGTTCGGTGTATTAAGTCGATGTGATTGCAGAACAAAACGCTTCATGATCACACGTAATGAGATGATAATGATATGATAATGATATGATAATGAAATGATAATGATATGATAATGAGATGATAATGATATGATAATGAGATGATAATGAGATGATAATGAGATGATAATGATATGTGGTCATGTGTCAACTGAAAATAGCTTAGCTAAAAGTTTAAACATATCACGCATTTAACTCTCAATATACATTTTGACCAATTTGGAAATACATTAGTCATACACGTAATAGCAACGTGATTTACGTGATCTGAAAGTCAATACAATTCATTATATTTTATTCCAATCTGTTTAATATAAATATACAGTACAATGTGCATATATTACATTCATGTAATAACTTTTATAAAGATGTTTCGGAGTGGCGACGAGAAGCTCGATGTAGTCTCAGGCATGATTATTTGATAAATAACAAATGATTATATGAGGAAATTCCAGGGAAAGGCGCCTCTTACATTTATGAAAATCCTCCTCCCTGAAAAATTGTACCCTTGAAAAAAAAAATTCCCCTTTAATACCTATACCCTGGCTATGGGACTGGCAGTATTGTTTACTTAACATGGAACTTGCCTATTCAAGTATCTCTGACGATACTTCTCAGAGAAATTATTGAATGAATGTTATTTGTATTTACTCAGGGGCCAATTATAAAACAAAACAGAGGTCATTTTTGTTTTTTCTAAAAAATCGTCAAATTCTTCTTGGGCAGGAAACATTCGTATGTCAGTGAAAATTATTTATATAACTTCGATCAAAACCAGTAAAACGTGTTTCTTAGCTCCAATTCTCGAAAGCGAGAGTAGAGCACAGATGTTTTACCTGACGAAATATTGAATGAATGATTAAAACATCGCACTAAGTGAGAAAATCATAATATGAGAATAGAACACAGATGTTTACCTGACGAACTATTGAACCAATGATTTAAACATCGCACATAGTGAGAAAGTCATATTATGGGAGTAGAGCATAGATGTTTTACCTGACGAACTTTGGAAAGAATGATTAAAACATCGCATTAAGTGAGAAAATCATATTATGAGAATAGAGCACAGATGTTTACCTGACGAACTATTGAACCAATGATTTCAACATCGCACATAGTGAGAAAGTCATATTATGGGAGTAGAGCACAGATGTTTTACCTGACGAACTATGGAAAGAATGATTAAAACATCGCATTAAGTGAGAATGTCATATTATACGGCTCAATTTCTGATCATATTAGCTTTAACAACAACAACAACAATGTCGTCACAATACATCTGGAATAATGTAACGAATAAATAAGAATAACCTTACCCATATGGATATGCATGCCAACCGACAGCAGGGGATGAGGGTGATACAAAGAAAACAATATTTTGTTTTAACGTTAGCATCTTTACACAGGTACCGGAAGTACAAAATCTTTGTTAGATCCATTAAGTGTAAGTTTTAATGTATAATGCACGAATGAGGTGTTAAGAGATCAACCGATCATTGTATGTTTTTTATGCCTAAAATATGTATGGACCATTAAAGTGTCAACCAAAATAAAAATGGTTTATAAAAAGAAGTCTTCTACATATTACTTCCGATTACTTCCGGTCAGGTCAAAGCATCAGACGTGACGCACAACAACGCCCTCGATACTTCCAAAGATTTAGTTAACATCGCGACTGAAAACGGAACATCAGTGACACTATTTGAGGAAGTTTTCAGAGGGATCAATAACATCAAAAACACGTCACACGAGGTAAGATGCTTGATGAACACTATATGGGTTAATTTTGTATATATTTTTTAAAGTTTTTATATTTTTGTCTATCTATATCAGATAAACAAATATTAAAACACCGCTCATATCCCACTTACCAGCCACAACAACCAAACACACCCCTCTTAAAGCAGACCTATTAACACATTATACAACACTTACCAATCACATCGAATCACAACCGATACCCGTCATGACAACCAACCGTGCCCCTCTTACCAACCACATCAACACATTATACAACTCTTACCAATCACAGCAAATCACAACCGATGCTCGCATTCCCCGTCAAGTCAACCAACCGTGCCCCTCTTACCAGCCACATGAACATATTATACACAACTCTTATCAATGTCAGCAAACAACCTATCCCTTATTACCCGTCACGTAAACTATCCTGCCCATCCTATCAAGCCACATTAACAATTCATACAACTTTTACCAACAACTTACGCCATGGTAATTCTCGTCACCTCCACCAACTAACCCTATCAAACCCATATCAATCACATTTTCCTCCTACCACCTACATCAATTAACAACAGTCACATGGACCATCCATGCTGTTCTTTGCAACCACACAATCCAACCAGCCACATCATTACACCGTGTCACTCGTGTCAGTTGCATCATCCATGACCACTTAACAGCCTCATCAATTAAACATGCTCCTCTTACCAGTCACACCCACCAGCCATACTATCTAAAAAGCCATACAAACATTCAGCCATATCCCTCTTATGGTCAATATCAACCTGCATCAACCAACCATGCCCCTCTATTAAACAGCCTCATCAACCATGCATACCCTCCTAACAGACTCATCAACCAACCATACCCTCCTAACAGCCTCATCAACCAATCATGCCACTCTATTAAACAACCTCATCAACCAACCATACCCCATCCTAACAGCCTCATCAACCAATCATACCACTCCTAACAGCCTCATAAACCAATCATACCACTCTTTACAGCCTACGAACCAACCATACCCCTCCTAACAGCTTTATCAACCATCCCATGGCAGGTTCAAATGTCGAATGGGAATGACTCTATTGGAAAAAATTATGAAAGATTTTCAGAGAATATTTATACCTATCCAAACACTAACTAACACGTTTGCTAAGCTTAACTAAAAATAACTACGCTAGAGAAAAAATAACCTCGTTGCGGCGACGTTCGGCAGTGTTTATTATTTCCGTTTGTTACACGCCAAACAGCTTATCATTCTGTTTACGTTCAGAACCTGTTCTTAATATACGTATATTACACAACCTGGCACAAAAGTTGGTGAGGTTACCTACATTTGGCTTCAACCTGGCCTTTTCCCTTAATTAAAGTGTGTATAATGCACAATGTACGTACGATTTTTACAATTTAAAGCAATAATGAGGTTTTGAGTCATGAGAATTACCCTTCTTTCACCAAAAGGAGATTTTGCCATTCGTTTCCCTTGATATTTATTATTAAAATCCCCCCTGGATTTTTCAAATCGTAAATCGCCCTATTCTCAAAAGACCATAGTTGTATGAGTGTAGCATTTTTTCGCTGAGCTAAGCCTACAGTGTAGATATCACCTATATCGACCACGAATGCTGAATTAAATGAGTAGCTCGTAGTTGCAATGAGATTACAGCGTTATTGAATCATCGTGCCACACTTTTTCTATTTAAGATCACACACAATGTCATTACGGCTGTTGATAAGTTGATGACCGCCCTCGACGATCAAAATACGGAGGAAATGACGTCAGCATCTCCTTCATCCAATCAGCAGTTCGTAGGATACATCGAAAGACAACTCACCAACCTTCAACGAAGTATTAGGGAAGAATTTAACATATCGATGGATAACATGGAGATCAAAGGGTATCTTCGAGCAAACAATCAGTTTGAGAAAGAATTCGAATTTCCAGGTATAGACTATAGCAACGACATGACGGCAAATGACGACAAAATGAAAATCTCCTTCCCGGCAAATTTGTTGGAGAACTCGGAACTAATCAATAGTAAGTAACGTTGATCATTTACTGCGAAATGTTTTAATTAACAGCCTGAACTAGGTAACTGCTTGACCTAGTGGTTAGACCTTCCGCGTTGCAGCCGGGAGGTTGCAAGCACATTCAAGTACATTCAAGTACATTCAAGTACGTGCACTTGAATATATGGATGTTTAAAACAGTATACATATGAACTATGAGTGAGATCAATAAAGTGCACCCGATCCAGCTGGTCTTGGCTCGCAGTTTCGTATATATCCGGTAGAGTGACGTCACTCTTAGAACGATGGAACACACCTGTGTATTTCTAAATCAGTATAAACAATTAAATATCTAGTCTATACTTTTCTGCCAATGACCTCTGCGAATGACGTTATTTTAATGTAATAAGCAAGGGTTTCAACAGCTGAAACGTGGGGCAATGTGCACCCCTGCCCCCGCCCGTTGATGCCCATGGTAAAAAGACACTTTCCATTGTTGAAGACACTATCAGGGTTTCAACACCAAAATATATTTTTTCGTCTTGGTGTGATATTTTTTATCATTGAGAACATAGTTCGTAATTATAACAACTACTGACTTTGCAAATCCTTACATCAATAATATGCTGAGAAACACGTTTTACGGGTTGCATTCTGCCATAAATACATAGGCCTAACCTATAACTTATTTTTTCTAAATAAAGCAGGAGCATTTTGAACACAGCAAATGGGATATAAGAACGTTAGCTAGAAAAAATATGGGGTAGTTTTCTAGCAATTTTTAATCCAAAATAAATTATGATAACAATTCTGATAATAATTCTTTAACGTTTTACCTAAAAATGCAATGCATATTTCTTATCTATTTTCTATGGTGCTCCCTATTGGGAAACTAAATTTGATAAAATATATGTATGAAACTTTTCGAAGTGATCATCCAGACTATGCCGGGGTCCATTTGGAGGTAGGGCACCTATAGGCGTATCTTGTTCGTCTCAAAAATATAACTGGACGTCCTAAAAGTCGATTCTTAGTCCAATGCATACCGACGATGCATTTGATACTCTAAACACTAATATAATATGTGTTGCATAAGTAAAGGCGATATGACGTCACGGCTTTAAGGGAAGATTTATATATTTACTTCCTCGTTATATATTGAGCAATTTAGGCCTATCATACGTAGCGGATGGTAATCTGGGCTATAGTATTAAAGATGTCAGGGGTCAGATCTGACACCCAACTTGCTTTTAAGGGTTTAAGGCCAGATGGTACATTAAAATTCATCACATTATGCTATATGTGCAATATTTTGATTAAAAGGTTAAGACGATGTCCCCCTTAATTCGTTGACTTACAGGTGATTTTAATTCTAGCAACGTTGCGCTGACAGTGACCGAGTACTTCAGCCCAGTTCTCTTCGGAAGTAGCTTTGACAGAAAAACGAACGAAAGTTATGCGAGTAACGTACTGGGAGTAACCATAGAAGGAAGGAAGGTGCAGAATCTAGCCATGACTGCTCCGATTAAAATAACATTCCGTATAAAACAGGTACGTTGCCTTCAGGCCTGACGAGAGAGGGAGAGGCAGCGATCATTTGTGTATCCAGAAATGGATACAATTTTGAAATATTGAAGAAGTTTTCTTGCAATCCGAGGCGCATACTGTTGGACTTATTCTGATGTCTCACATATGACACTGTCTCACCCCTTGACGCAACCCAATAATTTAGGATTTAAAGCACTTTTCATGACTTTCCAGAGAGCGTATATATACACCTGAGGTTAGGTTACTATAGTAATCTAACATTATTACAACCCATGTAAGAATTGCAACGCAAGATAACTTGAGATAAGTCTTATAACATGATTAATGGCAATAGAAAGGGAACACCCTTGATTATGTTAATGATTGTTACACAGGTCAGAGTGACACAGGCAGTTGGGTGAAAATGTAAGCAAAAGGCCGTTTTCTTGACCTGCAATGGGGGGGGGGGGGGGGGGGCGAAAGCCGCCTCCGGCGATGTCCCACCAATATTTGGAGATTCCCATTTACTTTTTATTTTTTCCCGTAAAATGTGGGGTCATGTCCCCCCTCCCCTCCTACTGATCGCCAAATCACCACCCTTGGTTCTAGGTTAGGAACATAATAGTATAAGAACACACCATTTTCAGCGCATTGTTTGGTTATAACCATACGATATCAACAAATTAATATATATCACCCATGCTGAGCTACTAAATTTATCAAGGGATTCAACAAAATCATGTAAATTTGATTCTATCACGTGGGTTCACAAACAAATAAAACTGTTTACAATTGCAATTTGAGAATATCATCATTAATCATCATTAATCACAATCATCAATAACAAAAACTAATGTTTGCCGCAGACCGTGTCGTGCGCAGTAGACCATACATTTAGTTTGGCTCTGGGAATACTTTGTCATTTCTGGAAACCCGCTCGAAAAGACGGATTTTGTACGTTTTTTTTTTACCCGTTTCCAGATTGGACAAAGTATTTCCCACTGCCGTTTTAGTAGATTAAGGGTCAGGAAAGACACTATACCACAGAAAAACCAGACTGTCAGATACGATTGTGGATGAACACCAGCTTTTCAGCTTACTCTTCACGACCAAGTATTCAAATGATAACGAGACAGGCGTGAGATCCCATCCTGCACCAGGGACCGCCATTTAACGTCCCCGTCTGACGGACGTGAGTGTACCGCATATTCTGACCACTTTCTCAAAGTCTGAGGTGAAAGCTACTTGTCCGTCACCACTGTGCAATAGCCGTGCCAAACATTATGCTGGCTTTTCGCATTATATCACATTCCATTGTACTCGGATGCGTTGATCCACAGGAATGTTCCCCGGACGTTACCCGTACGCAAAATACTTTATTTTTTCATGACATTCATAATAAAATGGAATTAAGTAAAAAATAGTTATTATATTAAAGTGTTACTCATCAGTTTTAAAGACGGCACGTCGTCTGTACTTTTAAAGCAAAATACAGTATTGATAACACAGTGCATTAATTTAATAACACATCGCAGTATCGATTCGAATCCGATACTATACGCTGCACGAGAAACATTATGTGTGCGCGACTCCGACGTTTACGTCGGAGTCGCTGTAATAAAAGGTAATAATCTCAAATAAATGTAATCTCAGATATATACATCTGCTGTGTCTTTAGGGTGTCGCCATTTCCAGCGAGACTAACTCTGCCAAACGACTCGTGTATGAATGTTCTTTCTGGGACTTCGATCTGAACGAGAAACGAGGCGGGTGGTCGACCGAGGGACTCTTTACGAGTCATGTGTCTACAGACTCCGTCCAATGTTATACCTACCATCTGACAAACCTATGTGTTCTTGTGGTGAGTGAAACGCTACACAATGTATACCAAGAGTTTTCTCTGTCGCCATTATGTTATAGGGAGAGATATTTCCCAGAAACATTAGTAGATTTTTATTTCCCCTATTATAATTTTATAAGTATTATTTTATATTATTAGATCCAATTTATTCTTCCATCTACATTGATTCTTCTAGCCTTATTGAAATATAGCACCAGCTCTAGTCTTAGCACTCCTAATAACTTGAATCTTAATGAAAGTCCGCCACTCAATTTATGACATAATTTGTATAGTTATAAAGTTATAAAATTAAATAGCGCCCCCAGTTATATTGTGCCTTGGGGAGTAATGCCGATGGTGATCAATTGAACTACTAATGGTAGCCTATATGTCGATTTAAATTGGAAAATCTAGACTTATGGTATAGCCTATCAATATTTAAATTATCTAAGTAGGCTGGGGTGAAATTGTTTGCATTTTCTCAACTGCTTTCACCTGATATATTTAGATCATGTAAAGTCATATTACTTTATGTTATATCGACCGAATTCTAAAATCTGTTGGGAGGATTCCGTCAAATATGGACACTATCAATCACAGAATTCATACGTTCAGCGCACATGTTTTCCTCCTATAATTCTTTTTCAGCACGAGTCTCAAAGTGTCGCCTTGGATGTCCTCAGTAAGCTGGGCTGTTCCCTGTCCTCTATCGGGCTCTTAATTACAGTTTTGTTCTTCATCTTAATCAGGTAAGCATTGTTACATCCATTGGTATGTTGCCCCCCCCCCTACTTTGAAATACCTGGCAACGGATGTGATCATGATGTGAATAGCTTACGCGATGCTAGAGATTCATTGCAACTTTTGACCACTTAATTTACCTGGTTTAATCCCGGCCGAGTCATGTCAAGACTAAACAAAACGGAACTCACTGCCTTCTTGCTTGGTGCTCAGCATAAATGGAAAGGAATAGGGTGTTTAGTTAAGTAATGTCATTGTGGCGTATAGGCAATGGTGCCAAATGAAACTTCTTGGTCCTTCCGGCAACGTAAAAACCATATAAACAATTATAATCATGAATAGGTTAATCTATTATATATAAGTAGTTAATTGAAGAGTTATCAGAAGTGGTTAGTCTGCTTGGATCACCTTTACCCGATAAACGATGACTTTCGAGTGGTTTTGCCTAAATATCTCTATGAATTCTAGCGGCGTAATATTAAAAATCGATTGGCCAGAATTTTCTATTGGAATTAGGGAAGAATAACCCTTTCCGTGTGGTACACATCAGCTAAAATGGGTTAAAGGAACCAACAAAGGAAGCACCAACACAGGGAGAATATCTGATTGGGTTAAAGGGGTTGTTTTATTTCGGAGGTTCGTTTGTATATTTCACTGGCTGATGTTCATTATTGCATGAAAATTACCACTTAATGCATTTTGTCGCTGAACAAAAGCGACGGTAAAACGTAAACACGGTAAAACGTTGTTTCAATAAGGTTGAATTCCCGCTAATGAGTGTCACAAATCTTATAACTACAAAATCATAATAAACGAAGAGAAAAACCAAGGCTAAGCTTCGCAGTGCAATGGGCAACTGTGCCACCACGAATGTTTCCAGATGTACTCAACTAAACTTATAAGATTAATTTTAAAAATGAATAAAAATCAACATCTCAACAACAAATAAGAATACTCTTGAGATAATGGAATTTCAATTTTTTTTTTTCACTTTCCCATTTTCATTTAATTCAGGAGAATGAGGAGTAAGCAGCCACAGAAGATTTTGCTGAATCTCTGCATCTCCCTGCTCGGGTTCTACCTGGCGTTCTTCTTCGGCATCGAACGTAGAGAGATGGCTGATAAAATCACGGAGTGGCTGGTGTGTGCCTTCTGCGCAGCCGCTATTCATTACCTAGCTTTGGCGTCAATGGCGTGGATGTGTGTAGAGGCGCTACACATGTACTTACTCTTCGTTAGACTATCAAAAGACACCAGGAGAAATTTTCTCTTCAAAGCGAGTATTTTTGCTTGGGGTGAGTACATTTGATAAAGCAGCCTCTGCGCTTAGACGTGTTGTGCTTATATTGTTGGTTTAGCAAACGTTTGTTGGTCACAATCGAGAAACTATTCCCCATTGTAAAAGGAAACTTGTTCAGTTGATAATAATAACTGTAAATAAGGGCACCTCCAAATGTGTTCCATCCAAAACGGCTAATATAGTCTGTAGCGTACAACTATATATGTATACTATAGCGTACAACTATATATATATACATGTGTACATGTGTACATGTTTACTATAGCGTTCAACTATATAGGTATACTATAGCGTACAACTATATATGTATGTACACTACGAGAATGTAAACATCATCTTCTTTCAATGCAGGATTACCAATCATTCCAGTTGCTCTTTCGATCACCGTTTGGAGAGAAAAATATATCGCAGAATCTTAGTAAGTTTCATTGTTAAGTTGAATTAAGTCTTCATCCCTTTAAATTGATTTAAATTGAATTTATCGTTAAAAGCTTGGACACTACGAGGCTTACCATGGTTTTCAAAAAGATCAGAAGCATGCTTTACCCCATTAGTATACATAAAATCATAATAAAAGATAGAATTATCAATTTGTATTTGGTGATTATTCCAAATTATCTGGTTGCCATAGTCACCAGTAGAGGTGTTATTAGTGACA
>JAODFY010233728.1:0-10310 GCA_027580055.1 Paracaudina chilensis | reverse complement strand
ACGAATTAGGTTATTTACAGTTTTTATACATTTATTTTTTCAGTTTGCTATATGTGATGAGCACAATTAAGCATATCTAACATTAAGTTATAGTGGTTGCCAGTGTTGCCAGAATTTGTAAGCGATGTCTTCATCTTAGTGACGATGAAGCGAAAGACAGACGATCGTTGTGACGATATGGTTGTGATGATGCGGAATGTGACTAAACTACAATGACGACGAGGATGCTGGCAACATTACGGGTAACGGGAACAACGGCGATGTACAAGACGATAATCGACGGTTTTGACGGCTTCCTCTCAGTGACGATGAAGCGAAAAACAAATCATGGCCGGATTCCTGTGATGATGCGGGATATTATTACACTACAAGGACGTACATGGACGGCAAGATTACGGGTGACGAGAACAACGACAGTATTTAAGACGACAATTGACGTCTTCCTCGTAGTGACAAGAGAAAGATGAAAGATAACGATGATTGTGATGGTGAGGGATATGACTACAATACAACGATGGCGAGGACGGTAGGAAGGCAGGTGACGAATACAATGACGTCATTTGCGGCGACAACTGACATCACTCTTTTAGTGACGACGAAGAACAATCGTGATGATTGTGATGATTACGGAATTCGGGTCATTGTAGATAACTACAATACAACGAAGACGAGAACGGCATGATTGTCGGGGACGAGGATACTGACGACATTTACAACACCATATGGTTGTTTTCTCTTGATGACGATAAAAAGAACAATATACGATTATCCAGTGGTTGTGATGAATGTGATTTCCACCGCTACAATCAATACGAGGATGGCAACAATGCTGATGACGATGACAATCATGGCGACGATTACGATGACGATGGTTAAAACCATGATGGCTATGATTTTCCTGGCTATTGTCATATGTGCACATTTTTATGGTGATTGTTTTGGTAACTACGATGATGACGACAAAGCTTGATATCGTAGGTGATTACACAAACGACAACGAGAATGACGATAGTGGCAATGAAAAGTACGAATACGTATTATACGAGTTTATAAGTCGTTAATCGCATTGATTCCATTATTTATCTTTCTTGTATTATCACAATTAAGTTTTCATTTTGATGGTGGATAGATCACCATGATGACAATTACCATTGATGTGTATCGATGGTCCTTGGGTATCCATGGTTGGACGATAACATTGATGGCCAAGAGCTTAGCATGAATATCGGCACGATGTCGACAACTGGCAATACAGAATTGATGAGGTAGATTGACGGATTCTTTGTTCTTACAGGCAGCAAAATCATACCTTATAACGCGCGGAGATTGTATAGGACGGATGAACAGTGATCTTGAAATGAACGATGATCATGAAGAATTTAAGTAATTTTGATGATTATGAAGATGACGTTGGTGATGACCATAATGATGACGAAATAACGATAAGGAAAACGACCAACAATTGCGTTCATATGGTGCGGCCAACGAATACCATTCGCATCGAACAATTTCCTTGTTCATTATACTATGTATTATTTTTACTTATTTATTTTTGCTGGTGTTTTCTTTTTGTGTTTTTTTTTTTTTTTTTTTTGGGGGGGGGGCTTTTGCTTTGCTACCTTTTGCTTATTATTTACATATGTATTTAATTTGCTCAACATTTCTTCAAGTGTCGGTCTTTTTGTGGCGTCTGTGGATAGGCACTCCATGCCGAGGTCTTTCAAAAAACTAATCTCTTTCCCGCCTACACACACCAGGATAACACCGAGTGCGTAAACCTCTGATTTTTCGCCGTACGGCGTGATCCCCTTCACCACCTCGGGTGCGATCTGTATGGAATTGCGCAGGATTCGCTGCTGCCTATCTGGACTACAGTACTCATATTTCGGGATGTTCTCCGTTGAAACTGCTCGTCCAAAGTCTATAATTTTGATCTCGGGGTTTTTCTGTTTTAGGAATCCATGTGGGAACATGATGTTGTCGATCTTGAGGTCACAGTGGTATACCCCCCTGCTGTGAATAACCTTTACCGCCCTCACGATGTTACGGGCAGCGTGAACTCTGGCCGTCGTGGAGATGACCTTTGACCTGATGGCCTCTTGTAGGGTCGTCGTTTTAAAGGTCGTGGGGTCGCCGATGAACTCCTGTATGATGGCAGGGAGACCGCTGTGGCCTTTTGTCGTTGTTATCCCATACAGTTCCGGTACGCAGTCCAGGCCCTGAAGTTTGGTGAGCATCTCCACTTCTGACTTGACGTCCTAAGATTAACAAAAAGGTGATAAATAATTATATATTCAGGGTAAAAAAGGTACAAATTAAAATTCAACTTCTTGGTTGGGAAATTATTCTCAAGAGGATGCAGATATAAAAAAGTCATTTTAATTTTTAAGTACAATATGCGATATGTATAATATTCAATAAATATTTGTTTTCCGTTGCTGAAAATGCTAATAATGCACTATGAAGTCACTCCCGGTTGCTTTTTTTTGGGGGGGGGGGGGTGTTGTATGTGCTATCTCTTGACCCCTTTTAAATGACATAGGCTAGTGGTATTTCGCCGTGTGTAATATGATGGGAATGCGATTCGACAGGTACCACCAGCCCCCTCTCCATAGGCCCCCGTGCATATGCAAGATACTTCCAGACGTCAAGACGTGCTACAGTGTTCTGTAGTAGGTCCGCATACGAGCAGCCTAAGCAGATGAAGCTCTTCACTGCACTTCTAAGCAGCTTACTCGAGCACCCAGTGGACCCTGGATAACCATCTTTTCACGCGTACACACATCGCTTTTGCAAATAATTATGTTTGGTGTAACTCCATAACCGGCTCTCAAAATAAATTTAATTTTAGATAAATTCTCAACAGCTTAAAATATGTGTGTGACTGGTCCTGTCGCTGTCACGTCGCCCTCGGATGACCCATAAAGGTTTCCAGCTGCACTCACCCTGAAGGGGATGTAATTGCCGATTGATTCCTTGAAGATTTTGACTGCGCAGAGCCTATCTGTGGATACTTGTTTTTTGAGGTGTACTGCTCCGTATGCCCCTCCCCCAACGGTCTTTGACTCCTTGGTGACGTCATCAAGAATCGGGTCTAAATCCAATGCAGAAACCACCTCACAGCCAGGAAATGACTGCTTGAGCTTGGCGAGCTCCTTTGTTGTGACCGGTGACAACCTGATTTATATGGGAAGGGAATTAATTATATTTATGGCAACGACAATTGAAACAATGGTAATTAACCAAAATTTTCGTTTTACCTTTAAAGGGAAGGTAATTTTGTGAACATTATAGTCTTTTCTTTTACTTCTCTAAATAGGCTTCGTTATGTTGAGACTCATGCCCCTTTTAATAAAAAAGTGTCGAGTTAGCTACCAGCGCCCGCCCGCTATATAGACCGACCCGAATGGGGTTGCGGTCGCAAAATTTGAGGGAAAAACGACTAGTTTATCTGAATTCCCCACGTCTTGGTGAGTCAGACAGTAACAATTATACACTTTTGCATAAGTATTTATTACATTTTCTAATTCGTACATTTAGTACAGCAAATTCGAACAAGAACAATATAAGGACCTACCCTTTATAACTTGAACTTCCCTCTGGTGTAGCTGGGAGCTTCTTGGGTATATATGGTGTGGATTTATCCATTCTCTTAGAATCGTGTTTGTCGTGGATCTGTGGACAGGCAAATAGATAAACAGACATCATGATACAGCCTAAACAAATCTTGTTTTACTGTGATTAAGTTAGATGTAACATCATAATGCTCCCCCAATGTAATGACGTAAATGTTCCAGCTGATACACACCACCTACAAGGTTGTTTGATTTCTTCAGTGGATTTTTAGAGAGCTAAAATTGTCAATGATTTTTTTGGGGGGTTAGTTTGGTTTACGTTTTGATTATTTTATGGTTACGTTTTTTATTATTATTTCTTTAAATTTCTGTTTTTTATTTATTTTTTCCTAACATCGTTTCGTCATAGTATAAACAATGGCCGATGGACCAATCACAAATAATCTTTTAAAACGGTGCTAATATTATCATCAAATTTACTCCCCATATTGTCCTAAAAGATTGTTCCTTTAAAAAATCCCAGCAATTATTCTCTTAATATGGAAAAATATACTTGCTGTTATTCATGCAAGTAATTCAGTGTTGTATCATAAGCCCCGCCAATATGAAAATAAGATTTCCGATAGACTTCGATCACATTCGATCACTTCAGTTACGATCTCGATCACTTTCGATCTACATAAACCTTGCACTTGATATTAAGGGTAATTTTGCTCGATATCAAGCGTAATTAAGTTACATTATGAAACGAAGACAGGAATTATTTAGGCTTAGCGCTTGATAAGGTGACTAAACGTACGGTAAATAAAATTAAAGATTGATCGCAAGTCTTTGTGACACCGGCTGTCCCTGTTTGTGCTACAGATTATATCTAAAACATGAACTAACCCACCAATATAACCATATGTTGCATAATCGCATCTCATTCTTTGTCGATAATATTTTGATTGACATGCACTTAATATATTCACCACATGTCATTGGTCTTTACGTTACATACATCATTGCATTACATTTTTTCGAACGATAGAATATACGACAGAATATATACATTATCAAATGTTACATTGTACCCGTAACATGTATTATATGGTTACAAAACCCTACTACCCTATTATATAGATTGACTAGTTGCATATCATTGTGATGGTGCACATATAATAAATAATTCTTACCTTCCGTTTCATTCGATGATTCTGTTCTTTTCCTGGTGTTGTGTTATGATGATCTATTTGCCTTTCAACTTTGCAATCTTTCTGTTGAGGACGAGAGCGTGGGGTGTAACTGCTCCTGGTATTAATCTGAGCTTCATCTTTTTTAACGGGTGACGAAGACGCCCGGTTGTGTCTTTTCATGTCATTTGTAGTGGTTTGAACTTTCCGTTGTTCTCCATTACCACTCTCAAAGGAAGAAGCTTGTTTGATCAAATTTTCTCTTCTGTGGCGGACTTCTTGTGTCTTTTGTCCTTCATTGATCACTTTAGGTGACTGGACATCTTCTTTGATCCGACTGGTTTTATTTCGACCGATGTGGTGGACAACTTCTTTATTTGATTCGTCATCGAGTCTTTTAGGGGACTGGGCACCCCGGATGTAACTATTGTCATCGATGGTAGTGGGTGGTTCTGGCTCTTCGTTGGTAATTGCAGCTTCTTTGATCCGACTGGTTTTATTTCGACCGATGTGGTGGATATCTTCTTTACTTGATTCATCATCGAGTCTTTTAGGTGACAGGACATCCCGGATGTTACTACTGTCATCGATGGTAGTACGTGGTTCTCGCTCTTCGTTGGTAATTGCAGCTTCTTTGATCCGACTGGTTTTATTTCGACCGATGTGGTGGACATCTCCTTTATTTGATTTGTCATCTAGTCTTTTAGGGGACTGGGCACCCCGGATGTAACTACTGTCATCGATGGTAGTGAGTGGTTCTGACTCTCCATTGGTAATGGCTGCTTCTTTGATCCCACTAGGTTTATTTAAAACGCCGTTGTGGACTTCTTCATTTGTTATGTCGGCGAGTATTTTAGGTGACAGGGAAGACCGAATGTCATCATTTGTAGTGGTTGTTCCTGGATTTTGATCTATATTGCCACTGTCGAAAGAAGAAACGTGTTTGGCCCGACTGGTTTCATTCTGATCACTGTAGCTGGTAGCTTCTTTATCTTGTTGGTCAAGGAGTACAGCTGGTTTCTTTGTGCGGTGCCTTTCTTCACGATCCTTATATGAAATAGCGGGCTTACTTGCCTGAAATGCTTCGTCCGTATCTGCACCATTCTTGCCAACGTCATCTATTTTCAGTTTGTCTTTCGACAAAGTAGTTGCCATACTTTTCTGGATCTTACTGTCCGATGTTAGATGTTTCGCTACAACACTCTTTTCTGAGGTGATAATTTCCTTGTCAATTTTCTCCCTTCGACGTTGGCGTGATGATTTTCCCACGGGTTTTCCATTGTGTCGTACAGAAACATTTGGCACAATTTTTGATATATGTACACTTGACTTGCGGGGGTTGGCGACGTCATTTGTATCAGTGTTTTCTCCTCCTTCTTTGGAATTTGCATTTCTTCTGCGTTTTCGTGAGGGTGGTCCATTTGGAATGACGTTAAATATATGTGCCGGGGATATTATGTTCGGCGTACAGCGGCTCGTTGCAAAATTTGTGGTTGTCTTGTCACTTTTCTTCCCAGCTGCAACTTTTTTGTGTGGTCGATGAATGGGTGGTTTATTAACGAGTCGTACAATCTCGTGTTTTCTAGCTGGCATTTCGGTTTCTACGTCTTGATTTGGGTATGAGCTAGATATTCCAGCATGTTTGCAAATATCACCCTCTCTCTTTCTATATCCATTCAATTTTAAATCACGACACGCTGTTCGCTTGATTGAAATGGTTCCGATACCATCTGCTTCTGTGACAGTCTGTTCCGAATTAATTTTGTGTCTTCGAATAGACCCTTTTGGTCGGTTGGAATTGAACATGTCCGGTTTACCTTCAGTTTTATCAGCAGTTAATAGTTGTGGCTGGAGTTCTTCCTTTGAGGAATGGGAGGTCACAATGATATTAATTTTATTTGCAATGCAGCTACTTTGCTGTGACGTTGTACACCTTGGTGGTCTGGTGATATAAGCAGGAATCACAGACAAGGATGAGGTTACGTTTGACTTGTCTTCAGCTGCCTCTTCAGGCTTTCGTGTCTTCCGTGCATTGACTGTAATTTTACTTTCGCACTGACCCTTTTTTATTTCCGGCGTCCTCAACGTTATTTTTCCAGGAGTTATCACAGGACTCGATCGTCGTTTAGCACTGCATCGGGGTTTAGCCAAAGCTTCATACGGTTTCGGACAAGTTAAACTGTTGTCGCCAATTCCAACCTTTTGACGGTAAACTGGTTGTTGTATTTGTTCGTCGATTGAATGTGGCAATGGTAGTTTTCTCCCAGACCCCTGATTTGATACTTTTCGAACGGATTTCTTTAGTGTTGTGAATTCGTTTTTATGGTCAGTGTTGTTGTTCTCAAGAAGGGTACATCGCGATAACTGTGTGACCTTTGATCCAGGGGTAACATTCTCAGGGGCAGCATAAATACACGAATGGGACCGAAACTCTAACGGTAGCTGAGGAAGTGGTCGATATGAATTATGTTCAGGCGAGCAGATTGGCGACTGTACGGTCGACACAGCACGGACCTTCAAATCACATTGTTGAACATACATCTTGCCTTTGTCAGGTGCAAAAGAATTAATATGATGGTGCTCTTCTTGAAAAGATGTGGTAATTGATTCTTGTCTATTTGGGGAGACACTGGTTATAGTAGTGGTTCTGATAGACTTGGCGTGTTTGAATATATTGTTGACACTATCAGTAGGTTGAACTCCATATTCACGACTTCCGTGTACAGATGTAGCAGCCGCAAAATTGGCCTCGCAGTCAATTGAAATTGTAGAAGTGACGCTCTTCTGTGTAATTATATCTAGGTGTCCATCGGACGACGATGAACTAGATTCCACTGTCTCTGTAATGTTTTGGTAGCATGACTCTTGCTTGTTTTTCAGTGTTATCGTAGAAATTGTGGATGAAGCGCTCAGCCGATTGAGTGTCTTCAGTCTATCTGTAGGCGGTCGTGAATTAGATATGATTGACTCTGTAACGTGCTGGTGACGATACGTGCGCTCCTTGCGCTTCTGGGCAATGAGAGGCTTCCCACACATTTTGGTGACTGCGTTCTGCTGTTTGCGCATCTTCTGTCTACATGAGGGCGGTGTTGAACTAGGTACGACTGCGTCCGCAATTTGCTGGTGCCTTGTTTTCTTTTGGGTGATCATAGGCTTCCTCCTAATAGTGGAAATTGTGCTCTCTTCTCTCGGTTTCTTTGACATAATGGAAGAAACTCTCTGTTGTCTACGTTTCATCTGCCTGTCCGGAGAAGTTGTTGAGATAGACATGGCTGTCTCCGTAAGGTGTTGACGAAGAGAATGGTTCTTCTTACCCTTCTGTGTGATCGAGTACTTCATCGAAATAGTGTTGGTAACCCCCTGCTCTCTCTGAATCTCCAGTCTAAATGGCGACAATGATGAACAAGACACGACTGTTTCCGCAAGGTTTTGGTGAGGAGACAGGTCTCGTTTGTTCTTTGCGGCGATCTTCTGCCTAGTTATTTCGACTTCGCTCTTCTGACGGGTCGTGAGCCATTTGTATTTGGAGGCTCGTGGTTGGTGTTTCCCTTTCTTTCTTGTGCTTCTCGGGTTGGCATTGGATGGTGTCAATGGGCAGCCGTGTCCGACTCGCCGAGATGTTTGTGGTGGAGGAATTGTTCTTCGTTTCCTTTGCATTGCCTGTTGTGGATGTTTTCCCGAGGGACGATGGATGAATTGGCTAGAGGATGGTTCCTTTAAGGTGTACGGATCCATTTTCCCATCAAGGTCCCCTGAGTCACAACAACAGGCGAAGGTCGCTACGACCCTTTTCCAAACCGTTGGTCTGTGTAAAAATCAGAGGGCACTGACCAACTTTTGGCATTTTTATATATTATTTTTTATATAATAACAAAACAAAATTCACACAGTTATCATAAAAATGTAAATAAATTGAGTAGAATACATAATATATTCATTTAAAGAAATAAAACGTGACCCAGAGGTACTATCATGACTTTTTTCTTAGTGTGATTGTTTAATCATTCAGTTAATAGTTCGTCACAAAAAAACAATATTCTACACATTTTGCCAATAGTTAACACTCATTAGAGATAATTTAATGCTCGGAAACACGTGTTAACGGCGACAAATGATACCGGAAATTTTCACCAAATCGTAGCATTTTGAATACAGCAAATGATATGAACGCTTACGATATTCCAAATATTAAATAGAAAAATTCGTGGTTTTCTGTCGATACTTTGTCAAATATAAACTGAGACAGAACCATAATAATAAATAATAATAAAGGTACCATACAATAAATGAGAAATAATATTTTAAAGGGAGACTAGTGTTGAATAATCTTGTCAGTGGGATTCTGATGATCATGCACGCTTGACGTGATACTAGGGATATTGTTGATACTTGATTGTTAAAGTCATGAATATTCAGGTTAACCAGGAATATATTTTATTAAATAATTACCTTGGACGTTCTGGTTTGTAATGATGTTGAGTTCTGCTACTAGGTTTGGACAACATTGTCATCAACTAGGAAAGAAAAAAGACATTAACATACATATTAAAGTTTAATTTTGTTATAAATACAAATATCAAAAGAGCTATTAAAAGTGATATATTCTTCCCTCTCCACATCATAGAACATATGTAGATATAAGTTTGATAGGGCATGCAATAATAATACATATATTATGGACCGAAAATGCCAAGTTTCTCTATAGCTATTTGGAAATACAGAATAAATCCAAGAATGTGCACATCTGTCTCACGGAGGCAAATTTTATCGCGCGCACAGTGTGCGCAGGTATACATACGCGGTGGTAAGTAGTGTAGCAATAATCAAGGTTTGAGGCCTGAGAATTACCCTTCTTACACCAAATAGAGATTTTGCCATTCGTTTCCCTTGTAACTTATGATTAAAAGCCTCCCTGGATCTTTCACATCGTTATTGGCCTTATTTGCGAAGAAATTAGAGCATAACTGTATGAGTGTTTTATTTTGTGAATTAGATATCACCTCTTCTCGGGGCCGGATAACGGCGTATTCGCGTTCTCGTGCGTCTCCAGCTCCCGTGTGTACATAATTACTGGAGGTGAAACGTTCATGTCATTGTGTGCAGAGAATGGAGACGTAATATACATAATTCATTTTTTGTAACCATAAGGCACAGCCTTATGGAGGCACAATATATACCACATATACACATGTAACACATAGACAAATGTGTACAGCCCTATGGTTAACAGTATACCTCATGGGCCATATATACAAGCCCGTGGCTAAACAGTACCTCGTGGAAATTTTGCACAATCCCATAGCTACATATAATGCCCAAATTGGAGTCGTGTACGAGCCTATGGCTAAGCAATATCTCTTGAGACCTGTTTACAACCTTATGACTACATATTATCTTATGTGATCTCCATACCGTCCGATGGTTAAAACCTCATGGGTCATATGATACATGTAAGTGGCCATGTATAGTACAGTGTTGTAGTCGAGACCAGCACATCCGAGACCGAGACCGAGACCGGAGGGTGTCGAGACCGAGACCGAGACCAGGGCAGACATTCGAGACC
>JAODFY010233717.1:0-10311 GCA_027580055.1 Paracaudina chilensis | reverse complement strand
TGTGTTTATCATACTTAGTGGAAAATGTGGAGGCCACTGGGGTCATTTGAGGTAAATTTGGGATAAGGACACAAACTGATACTAATCCGCTCAATGAACCATAGTGCCCATGGGCTTTGTTTCGTTTTCACTGACCCATTAGATGACCATATCTAGACATGAGATCTCAAAATGAAGGATGTTCAGGAACATTTAGATCCACTTGCAAGGCCTGGGAATTGCCATTTCCAGCGTTCTAGGAGGCCCATTTTTGCCCATTTGTCCTGGAAGGACCCCACTCACCGTATCCTGTATGCATGGGATCCGGTTAGGTGGAGGAGACCACGTGGCGGCCTCCTGTTCCGTGGCTGGCGCTGATGAGTGGGTACCCAGGCCCGAGCGGTTGCTAAGAGACCGGTTGGATGGCAGCGTATAGTGTCTCGGAAGTTTCCCCTAAAGTCCCAAGGTCGAATACTGATGCACCAATAAACGGAAAACAATAAGAAAGAATTATCATTTCCCCCCATTCGTGATCGCATTTCCTCAGTTCCTGAGCATGCGACCGAGCAGGACATCCAGTGATATACGTTTCAGGTCATTGCCCCATTTCAGCAGGCTATTGCTGTAGGCCTAGGTCAGTTTGTTTTTCTCTTCAAATTATGTTATTTTACTCCAGGAAAAAATTACTATTTTTCCAAATCTTTTTTTACTCCAGATTTTTTTTTTTACTTCTACAATTGTTTTTTACTCAAGAAAAGAAGGGGGTCCGGACCCCTTGGACACCCCCTGTATCCGCCCTTGATACCATGTTTAATTTCACCAATATTTAACCTATATCGTGGTATACGCTCTTGGCAAGCAACTATAAGCTGAAAACCCTTAGCAAAAGTGCAGAAGGGCGAGAATGGAAATCTTTGTTAAGTGGTGTCGGGTCCAGTGAAACCATTTCTCTAGATGTTTTTGCTTGAGAACGGTTTAGAAAATTTTGCACCTTGCTTTATTCTGATAATACTTGGTAGTTTTGAGAATGAATTAGGTTGGTGACAGACAAAGAAAAAAATCATTTTTAAATTGAGATTTGGTCCTTATAATACGGGACATTAGACGCTATGAAAGAAATTCTAATGTTTTTAAAGGTTAGGGATATTATTATCCTTCAGATTGTACATACAAACACAAACACATAACAACTAATCTGGAAAGCATAATTACTTAACTTAGTGATATTATTATCCTTAAAATCCTCGAGGTTGTATTTTTGCCAGGATTAATGAGGCCAAATAGATTTGATCAATTTTAAAAGTTAGGAATTTTCACAATTTTTATGAATAGTTGGCCGCACGTCTTTGGTGAGATCTTGTATATCTCTGTAGTGCATCGATCAATAGTCTTTACTCTGGTCAAGTGGAACGATGTCATTTTGTTTGTCCACATAGGCAATCGTTAAGGATTTATATTGGGACTGAACATTTCATATTACCAAGTGCAGAAGTGACGTCCCAAAACGGTGTATTAAATTTCCAACTTGTTCATATAACATTACCGCTGTAGGGGGCGGGACGATTTAATTGGGTGTCAAGTTGGATTTCAAACAGTACTAACTATTATTATATGAGAAGCGTGGTGATCTCGCGATACTAGGATCATGGGTTCGAGTCCTAGCTACTTCATTGTGCTTGCCTCTTTCCACCAAGTTGTAAAGGGACATGCGATATCATCTTGTTATCTTTTCTAATAAATTGTACGCATTGTTGCTTCTTTAGGGAATTAATTGTACATTTTTATTTGGTTAAATTCTTTTAATGAATGATGGTATTCTCTTGTAAATTGTCTATGATCTGGTTATGTTGAGAGAATCGCTGAAGAGATGTGATACATTTTAAATGTCTCACTTTTAAAATAAGAGCCCAAGGGCACTATGGTTCCTTGCTTAGGGGTATATGACAATAATAATTATATACATAACGTTTATAATTTTGGGCCCAAATTGGTACAAATAATTGTGGGCCCAAATAATTGCCATTTTACCTCAAATACCCCCTGGTGACCTCCATATGACCATCAAAATTTTTGGCACAAAATGTTAACTATATGTACCAAGTTTCATGTAGATCCAACAATGTTTAGTAATATGACCTCAAATGACCTCCATATGTCCATCAAAATTTTCAGCACTAAATGTTTCCTATATGTACCAAGTTTCATGTAGATCCAACAAAGTTAAGTAATTTGACCTCAAATGACCTCCATATGTCCATCAAAATTGTGCAAAAGATATCAAAAAAGAATTTCATTAACTTCTTTTGTGAACTACTTTCTGTTTTTCTCCTATCAAGGTATAAAATAAAATAGCAGCATTTACTGTGTAGAGTATATGAGCGGCCTTTGCATCGTTCCCCCACCCCATGACGTGTCAATGAAGGTGAAATTCTTTAGTAGTAAATTGAAATAACTCATCAAGGCAACATGTGGAATCTCAAAATTTTGAGTGCAGGATTTTGATATATCCTCTTTTACTTGTGATTTTTTAGGCAAGGGGTGGGGGGTGGAGAAGGGTGGCCGGTTCTGGACAATTTACCTCCTCTCTGATTTTCTTCTCCTTGGACATCGTCTCTGTCTCTTCTTCGGTCAGGACATCTACAAATGTGTCAAACCTGTCAAAACAATTATCGAAAGAAAATCCTAACAATGTTTCGTACAAAACATTAATTGTGTAAAGAGCAATGAAACAGAGCTGATACAAAAAGTTTTAAAATTTTTTTTTTATAAAATGCCTGTAGTGGCCACCATGGTGAATCTATCTTGCCGTGACACTTCTTTTGGTCATCACATATATTTACTTTCTCAAATAACCTTGCATTTTAATATGTTCTTGGATCCCAAAATATTGCATCAGACATCATCTAAGCAACCTTAATATAATACAAAATTTTCTCAAGGGGAGGGGGACACACCATCCCCTTATACCTCTCCCCAAGGATGCAAAATTTAAATTGACGCCACTGAAACTGCTGTGGCACTTTTTGAGATACTGTTTCTGCCTTTCTGTTTCATCAACACTGTTGCAAAGCAATGCAGAAAGATACAATAGTTGTGTTTGTCCTAGCTATCAAGCCAAAGGTAATAATCAATTTTATTGTTACATAGATTTAGATTCCTAATGTTGATTTTGTGCTTCAGTCATGTTAAGAAATACTTCTATTTTCAAATTAGCCATGATATCTGATAAATTGTAACTGGAAAAATGTTGTCAAAATATGCCTCAAAATAAAACCTCATTATTTTATTAAAAATAAAATCTCCATCCAATTAAACAAATTTGATGGAGATAGATTCTCACTTGAAAATGGATGAGTGGGCCGCCCTCAGACGTTTATTCCCGAGAGGAGACAAGGCCCTAACTAGGTCCTCGCTGAACGGGATGACATCTTCACATGGTGGAGGTTGAAACACCATGGAAACCATCTTTCTCAGAAATGGTCGCGAAAGATCTTTGGAAAAAAATCAAGGGGCGGTATGTCAATAAATATTATCAGTATCGTAACTGGACTTTTTTTAATTTCATTTTCTTCTGGACTCCCTCATTTGCAAGAAATTAAGAAATCAGCTCCAATAGCTTCAAAGCAAAAGACAAATTGTGAATGCTTTTTAATAGGCAGAGGTTATTTAACAAAATGAAAAGTAAAGAAAGAGGTGAGAATCATTTATAATTAGTTGACAATCACTTATACTTAACTGTTGGGTGCTCAACATGGAAGGTCTCCTAAATTGATGTTGCAATGTTCACAGAATGTGTTTAATGTTAGAGCAATGTACATAGATATACATATATATTGTGTTCCTGTCCTCTGGATATATATGTTATCAATGCACACCAGACTGTGAGTGATTATGTCTTGGTTCTCTTATGTTCAACGATACTGGTTTGTGTATGTTTATGCACAGTCATAAAGTTTGTGTACTCTATCTTGGTATGAATATATGTTACCAATGCCAACCGGAATTTGAATGAATGCTTCTGTCTTGGTTCTGGGATGTTTATTCTTTATGATAAAAAATTTAATTAGATAATTAGATTAGATAAAGGTAATTTCATAGACAGCACTTTAATATATGGTATAATAATAATAGATATTCTGATTACATATACTTTACGTTAGAGCTACATACTTACAAGTTGCCTGCTCTATCCTATGAATACAGTTACCAATGTCAACCCGAATGTGAGTGATTGTGTTTTGGTTCTGGGATGTGTATCAGAAGCTTAGTTATGTGCATAAATATATCGGTTTATGTTAGAGCTACATAGTCACAGTTTGTGTGCTCTATCCTTGGTTTGTAAATACTATGGGAAACAAAAGTTTATTTCATAGCTATGCTGATATACATTAGATATATGTAATGTTAGAGGTACATACTCACAGGTTGTGTGCTCTATCCTGTGAATATTGTTACCAATGCCCACCAGGAGGTCTCCTCTGCCATTGCAGAAGTTGAGGCTATGCGGTTCAGCATTCAATTTAATAGACCTGTGGGACAAAATCAGTACAATGTGGCTGCTGATTGTGTAATTTACACATTTAAACACCGACCTAGTTTCTGAGTAGGTGACCTATATTACTAGTTGATTAAAAAAGAAACAAAGTTTAATTAAATAAAATTACAACATCACAACTATAGCCTTCTAGAGGCTTATACATTTGTAGTTTTTAAATATAACTTAAATTGCAATCAACATAATTTTAACAAGCACACAACTTAATACTAGTTTTGGGTGGGAATTTTTTTTCGTGTATTAAAAACAAAACGATCAATGAAAAAAAAAAGGTCGATGGATTTACATCACAACTATAGCATACTATATAATTTACTAAATCTAATTTACAGTCATGATGAATCTGGGCAGGATCAGAATTTATAATCCTTCAAAGCAAAATATTTGGTTACAAACTTACGTCCCGACAAAATGTTTACGCGCTAAAGACACAACAAAAGGGTGTCGGCAAAACAAAGGCAATGTAAAATAAAGAAGTTTATGCTGCACAGTTATCAAGCTAGAATATAAAAATCAAGCCTTGAGGGAGCAGGGAAGGGGGACCGTTGTCATAATACAACATGACAAAAAAGTTGACAGAACATAGGGGTGTTGAAACATATAGGGAAGGAGGACTGTCATAATAATACAACATGACATAAGGGTTGATGGGACATAGGGGTGTTGAAACATATAGGGAAGGAGGACCATCGTAATAATACAACATGACATAAGGGTTGACAGAACACAGGGGTGTTGAAACATATAGGGAAGGAGGACTGTCGTAATAATACAACATGACATAAGGGTTGTAGAAACATAGGAATGTCAACTGTCGAAACAATGAGCAGACGTCCAGTGCTATATCTATAGTTAATTAACCAACATTCATCATATTACCAGGATATGAGGGCTTTTTTTTTGCTTGAAAAATAATGATTAGCAGATAACATTTGTTTTTTTTTACAACTTGTGGCATAAAAATCACTTCTGGATATAGTCACTTGTTAATGTGAAATTTCTATAAAAAAATTATAAATCAATTTACCTGATGAGTCTGTTGTATTCATCCCATATTTTAATGGTTCCATCCTGGCTAGCTGAGGCAAAATATCTCATCCTTGGGTTACAGGTCAGTCCTGTGATGTTATCAATGTGATCCTCATCAGGACTATGATCATTACGACCTGATGGTATAGGAAGTCAGAGGTTACAGAAAACCTGAGGTTATATATTCTGATATAGTTATTGTGTTAGGCTATTTATATGAGTAAAACTGATGAAACTCATCATTATACTTCACTGTATGTCTTCTTCCATTTCGGACAGTCTTGTTTATTTACGTGAAATAATTCACAAAACAAAGCAGAGCGATAAAATGATAGATCTTAATATGTACCGCAACACTCCGAAGGGGAACCTTGAGTCATATTCAAACTTTTCCCCCGCAATATAGTCATTTTGAAACATATTTTGGAAATGAATGTTCGATGTGAGAATACCAATACTCATATCTTTTTGGCTATATTTTTCGAAATAATAGTTTATTCATTCAGGCCTAGACTTACAGAGACTTATAAAAAGTATAATTACGGCATTTTTTCTTAAATAATGACAAATAATAAAATTGAATACCTGTTTTTTAAGCACCTTGAATATCCAATGCAATTGGATTTTTACATTCAAAGCATGGCGCATCTACATGATTTACTACCGTTAATTTTGTATGCGCTGATCGACTCAAAATACTGAATGCATGACTCAAGATACCCCTATCATGTCAGAATGTTGAACATCAAAGACTCTTTACAGAATAATTTTGAAAGAAACAACCTACGAACTACGTATGGAATCTTTGCTTACTCTTGGTGACAAGGTTATAGTGGACCAGGCTGTAAGTGACCGTGGATGGGTCATGGAAGGCCACACAGAGAGTGTTCCTCATGACAGACATGTGGAGAGGTAAGTGAGCACAGTAGATGGACATCAGCGGGGCCAGCGACTCCTCGGCGAACGGGAACACCCGCCAGATCTTCAGCACATTATCTGAAAATTAGCAATTAGAAAGAAAAAAAAATATACTGAAATATACCTTTGTAAACATTAGTTATTATGTTTGTGTTTATTCCAGGTATTTCCAACTGGCTTAAAGGACCAAGGTCCAATTGCAAAATTAATTACTGTTGAAAATATTATTATGGTTGTTAAAGGTAAACAAATCAGAAACCAAATATGCTAAAAAATCTGCTAGACTGGTCAGGTCTGGTTTCTGTCAGAAACTTACCTAGCACATTGATGGTTTATGCTCGAGTGCCTTTATCTGCATTTTCGATGCCCATAATTGTTTTGATTTTTTAAATTAAATTTTGTCTGACAAAACTCACAGATTCTTCAGTTCATGTTCTTAATTGTATTACTTACACTCGCATGGGTATCAGTGAGAGAAATAAGTCAGAGAAAATATGAAACCAGAAGGCAAGGACACTAAACATGAATATTGTTTTTATTTTGCCAAATGGCAGCTAATAATCAGTGCAATTGAGTTAGGTTGAGTTTATTAAAAAAAAATACATTTAGAGAGAGCAAAAACAGACAGACAATAATACCAATACTCTGATTATAACATACATATTACATACTGTACATCAATTCTTTAAGTTAGTTTGTCTCACACATAACATTATGATCTATAATATAGGCTTTTTGAACTTTTTGAAATTTTGGAAGGCTTTAAATTGTTTGGAAGGCTGTTATATGAAGCCTTACATTCAGAGTTTGATGTCTCCAATCCCCCAATGGAATTCATAAAATTAAAAACTTGTGAGATTTAAATCCTACCTTATAAAAGAAGTAAAAATATCAGTGACTATTATCATTTTATCCATAAAATTTTCTCCATGAAGACGTGTGAAACATGTTTCTATGCTTCATTTGTTGCTACTGTTACAAATTTAGTAGAATGTAGAAGAATTAATAAAAGAAATAAACATATATATTTTTTATTACAGTGAAAGCAAGGCACAGCAGGGAGAATGTTAAAGTAACCAAAATATATTCAGCACTGAATGCAAGTGTTTCTTACCATTCATCATACCATGGTCTAACGATTGCAGCATGAAAGACAAAATATTGCAGTGAGAAAATATTAAATGTATTAATGACGAAAGATGAAAGAGGGATACTCTTCATAAACCTACAGATAAGGCTGGGAGCTCAGCTGTGGGTTATAAAGCAATTACATCACAATTATCACACAATCCTTGCATGCCATATTCTCTGTATGACATAGATCATAATGCTGACAACAATATATGAAAGCATCTTTCACAAGTAGTCTTGCAATGATGTCTTATCCACATTGATAACTATTGTCGTCATAATGTCAGAACGACTAGATTAACTCATAAGGGAGCATAAGGGATTAATATAACATCCATGAGCTGCTGGACAGAGTTAACAATAGAGCTGGTAGTCTCTGTCAGGTCTTCTGGTAGTCTCTGTCAGGTCTTCTGGTAGTCTCTGTCAGGACTTCTGGTAGTCTCTGTCAGGTCTTCTGGTAGTCTCTGTCAGGTCTTTGGGTTAAATGATTTTAAGTGCGCATGCTCAGACTGAAATCTTTGGTGAGCCAATTGCGAAAATCACCCAAACCTTTATCATTATGTAGAATACAAAAACCTATATAAATTGTAACATAAATTGTAACATACAAAATATTCAAATTTTGTGTGATATTAACAAGAAATAAAGCCTCCAAACAGTCATCACATCAGACTTCATAAGTGTTGTCTACATTTCATTTTATGATGTTCGGAATACGTTCGTTAACAATGTAAGTGCTACGTGTGTGAGAATTTTTCCTCACTTGACCTATGACTGCATATAATTATCATCTCATTACATGAGTTCATGATAGTTCAAACATTTATTAAATTTGTATTGCAGATGTATATCTGTAAATGAATTTAAAGATATAGCGTAAATTAATTTAAGCTAGCTATAATATATATATATATATGGCACCATCCGCAGCCAAAGAGACCGACGCCGACAAAGGGACCACAATCCACGGATAATCCCCCACCACACCCAGGTAAGTTCATCTGTTCATGACTTATATTCTTCAGGAGATCCCACATGAAGCCAGTTGTCTAAGATAGCTTAACGCGTGAAACTCTGAGTAACAACCATGTTCTACTAGTCCCAACTAGTCTTACTCATCTATTATTTGCTCTACCCTCCGGGTATAGAGCCCTCTGCGTCAAGATAGACGCCACCCAACTTTATATAATATATATATATATATATATTAAAATATACTAAAATATATTGATTGTAGATAATTTTAATAGCTGTTATATGAACAGCTCTTTTACATTCATAAATGAGAAAGGCAGAACCTTGAAGCAGTGTATCTTTAATACAGTATTTTACCACATACATGTACGTCCTTGACTTTGAAGAAGTCTGGGAACATAGTTATTTTGCTCTTCAAGTATTGGTCTCACAGCAGGATTACTTTTGCTTTCAAAAACAAACCCGACCAAGAAAAGAAATTATAATTGCAGGCCTTCTGTCCCAAATAAATTTCCTGAAACACAAAAAAAACGCTTCAATGATTATAACAAATGTGCTGTAATTTTGGTTATGGAAATGAAATTCCAAATAGTGCAATGATTCCCTGTTAATAATGGAAAAGACACTGTCTATAGAGCGACTCCTCTCTCTGACCTTACGTTAGCGTTCATTAGTGTTCAGCTAATAAGTGAACGGTTAACGTCACAGTTGCGTTAGTCATGCACATTGCTACCATCACAACTCACTTTATGGCAAACAGACAGAACAACTGAATTTACATTCAGATATTCTCTCCCTTGCAAAGTGCTCATAAAAACGCTCAAAACTAGCTTGCATCAATGAGGAGGACAAGCTCTTCTTGATAATTTCGACATTAAAAGCATTAGCCTAGTTGGTAGGATGGTGTCTATTTTATGAATAAATCAGACAAGAGTGAAAGGCATTGTGGATCAAATCAGACAAGGCTGTAAATGATGGACGATTATGAGGAAGCACGCTGCTGGGAGCATACTTATATTTTTCGGGAATTTGAATTTGTAGTTAGTCGTAATTAATATTTAATTTTCTGCCGTTTTTGGCATGGTTGCGGTGTTCCGGATGGATAGAGGGAGAGAAAACTGCTGAATATTTTAAGACTCAATTAGGGAGTCCTTTTATTGATGTACTAGAACACTGACCGCACACAGATAAAATACACTTTTACTAAATTGAGTGCATGTTTAAAGCTGCAAATGGCATTTGAAAGCATCTTCATATGTGGGTGTTAGTTTCCTGGTGCAATATGGTAAACACTTTTATTAAATATTAAGGGCTATGGAGGTAGAACAGGGCGATAACATCATGACCAGGAGAATAGACTAATGTTTGATTTGGAAAGGTAAAAAAAAAAAACACCTTTTTACTCAACCTGGGGTGTTATGAAATGCATAGGCATTATCAGAGGTTATGCATGTACTTTATTAGTACCTCCCATGAATTCTCCCCCAACCTCCAAGTGGCTGAGACTGAACTTGGTGAAAAGGAATGTCATCCTATACATGGGTACTACAAATTCCTGGTTAGTGAACAAAGGGAAAAGAATTTTAAATCCCAACCTTATGGGCGTACAGGCAGGGGAGGGGCTTTGTTGTCATTTCAGGGGGAAACCCCCCCTCCCCCATCCCACATTTTCAGCCACCTAGCAAATTTTCAGCAACTGCCAAATGAGAGGGGAAATAATGTAA
>JAODFY010233706.1:0-10311 GCA_027580055.1 Paracaudina chilensis | reverse complement strand
AACTGACGGTACAACTGACGGTACAACTGACGGTACAACTGACGGTACAACTGACGGTACAACTGACGGTACAACTGACGGTACAACTGACGGTACAACTGACGGTACAACTGACGGTACAACTGGTGTCAAAACTGACATCGCCCATGTGTGTCATACAACTACTATGCAATTCTAACATATGCAGCTTGGAAGCCATTCACATGACAGAATTAAGTGAATTAACGTTGTCCGAGAGAGGGAGGATTGTAATTTATAAATACATTTGATTCATTGGATAATTTCTGAATAAACATAATTATAATATTAGGATACCGATTTTACCAAATTACTAGAATTCAGTAGGATTATGAAATATAGTAGGCCTTATATTATGAATATTATAAATGGATGCTTTTTGTGTGACCGTGCCAAAACAGTCGTTTTTATACATGGTCGTTTTCGATTGCAACTCCCCTAGCTCTGTTCGTTGGGAAAGTCGTTTAAGGCAATGTCAGCAATAATTATAGCTTGATGCACACCACGTGATCTGCTTGCTGTCATTGTGTAAATATTTATGTTGTATGTGTTTACTGTTTACGTAATCTGATTTGCTGGCAAGTTGGGTTCGATACGTAAGCGAGCATCTAAGCAAACTTGCCGAATCAAATTGGTTTGGTTGGTAAACTCGATCCATCAATGGTTTTAGTCTGAAAAGTTTGGCAAACTTTGGCGATTGTGGCGCGTAATGGGCAAATGGCGTCATCTAGTTACAGTAGACGCGCGTATGTCAGTCTTCCGGGCCAACCAATGTCAATGACGTAACATGCATAAACATGCTATTTTTTTTGCAGATACGTCATTATATGGACACGCGTCAAAGTGGTCAGTGCTTTTAATCGGCGCTTATACACACACATGCTCAAAACAATTGTTAACATCCACCCATGCGCCTAGCCTGCTGGTCAAAACAGGGAAAGTGACGTGGAAATCCTAGTTCTTGTGCAACTTGTTCATCCCCATTTTGTAAGTTTAACGTTCGTCAAGTATGTTCATGCGGTAAATATGTGGCATGGCTGGCTATTAATCTGTGCTTACTATAAAAGATGTTTACGAAAACGCATTCCATATAGTTTGGGCGATACCGGGTGGGGGAGGTGGGGGCGGGGGTGATGTTTATTTTCTTTTATAACGATGTAGCTGATTTTATGTCCACATTTCCGCCAATCTTATAAGCCCAGTATTCCGACATTCAAATCGTAAACCTCATTCATATAATTAAGCCTGAAATCGTCAGTGATATTGATATTTATTGAAGGAAAATCACCCTGTCTATATTATTTAATTGTAAAATATTTTAAAATTATTTTACATTGAGATTTTATCAGTCTATTTTCCTTTCTTTCTATACGTATTTTTGTATTGTTCTCTCCAATCTTTGTCCATTCTTCTGTATTGTTCTCTCCTATCTTTGTCCATCCATCTTTGTCCATCCGTATGTATTGTTCTCTCCAATTATTGTTCATCCATCTGTATTATTCTCTCCAATTCTGTCCATCCATCCGTAATGTTCGTTCCTATATTTGTCAATAAATTTGTATTGTTCTCTCCGATCTTTGTCCAACCATCTGTATTGTTCTCTCCGATCTTTGTCCATCCATCTGTATTGTTCTCTCCGATCTTTGTCCATCCATCTGTATTGTTCTCTCCGATCTTTGTCCATCCATTTGTATTGTTCTCTCCGATCTTTGTCCATCCATCCGTATTGTTCTCTCCAATTTTTGTTCGTCCATCTGTAATGATTTTTTCAATCTTTCCCATTCCAGGTTTTCTTTCTACTCAATTCCCCCTCCATACATTAAGTTAATAGTTTCTTAACAAAAGAGTATAATTGAATGAAAATTCCTTTTCAAATACAAAGGCTGTTATGGAGAAAATCTGGGGTGACACATTAACCCAATTATGTGTACGTTAATTCCCGCATTGTGAAACGTTGTGGCTATTACGTTCCCTCATTGTGAAACGTTGTGGCTATTACAGAAGTTTGAAGCAATACACTTTGACTGCCAATTTTATGAATTGATGTGAATATTTTATTTTGTGCAAATGCCGAAGTACTGTTAATTTGTATTGTTAATCATCATTTCGTATTTTTGTTAATTGAACGATTTCTGATGATTGTTTTGTTTTAACTGTATGTATTGATGTAAAAAAGACGATATAAAATAAAAACTAATTTTAAAATTCTTACATAATCTTGTGCAGAAGTTTTTGCAGTTGGGACCGGATTAGGGTTCAGAGAATGGATAACAATGGAGTTAGGTGAAATACAACACACTACGCATTCGCGCATTTATTGTTGTGGTGGGGTGGGGTCTTTGTCTGGGGTTTCAAATAATATTTTAAAAAATATTTTAAAAATGTATTTTTGTACATATTGCAACTTTCCCTTATCCCATGTCGATGGTGAACCACTAGAATGTATTTTACTCGATGGTTCCGATGCCAGAGGCTTAGGAAAATACGGTCACTTTAATAGCGTGTATATGTATGTACGTACCTTTTAGCTATATGTATGTACGTACGTTAAGCTATTCAATTTAGGATCGGAACAAAAAAATGCCCGGTCCTCAATAGAAACAATGTAATGGGTAGATGTACCATATTGTTTTCGGCAAGGGCTCCGGACGCACGGGGGCAGCGGGGCAGTTGCCCTTATGCAGCGGGGGCAGCCAGGTGCCCTTTTCTTTCCTGTAGAATGATCACCAGGTTACACTTAGGGCAACCATGACTTTGACGTAATTTGGAAATATCCGATCATCTTGCAATGTCACTTTAGCCAATCTACATTTTTGTGTTAAACGCATATCATCAGACCCCTCTATCGGAATACTGATTTTGGTTTGATTCGACCAGCCGTGCGTTAGCCAATTTTATACTTGTTGGCGAATATTTCTAATTTACCCCTCTGCGTGTTAATTTGTAAAACATACGTACAACTGACTTAGGCCGGAAAATGCCGTTTTTCGGTATTCTGGGAGGCATTTGACCAAACATTTCTTGGCTACGCTACGCGCCAACCGATGGTGGCGCTCCGCTCAGATCGTGTAGATCCCAGCCCCTCCCAGCATGTGACAGTGAACCCTTGCAGTGGCGTAACTAGGGTGGGGCAGGCAGGGCACGTGACCCGGGCGCCACTCCGGGGGTGGGGGCGCCATCTTCAGTTGTTAAAAAATATTTCAGGCCTATAAAGGCTATAATATTCTTTCGATTATCATGGCAATATGATAGCATGTCTTCTGATGAATGTTGGACCAAAATGCAGGGTCGTCTCGGAATAACAACATTGAATCGGGGGAATGGGGGGTTTGTTCCAACTACTTTTGGCGGGGATTGTAGGTAAGTTAAAACACATATATATAGTATTAGAGATGACAACAATCTATAACTGTAAGTCAATCATTATTTTTCTTTTTAATGAAAAAGATATGCTAGCCAAAGTGGTTGGTAAAATGCAGTTTTTCGGATAGCTATGTAACAAATGAGGCTTGGGCAAAATATCATATTATCACTGCAATAATTTTTATTGTGTGAATCTCATCATTTTTACACTAATGTTTTTTGTCAATTTTATGGAAAATGACAAACATTTACCATTACACAATGAATGTAAGGATGCATCAAGCCCCACAAGTTTTCTGAAAATTAGATACAAATAAATTAAAAGTAATTTTTGTTCAATGAACTTTAACAGCTTTATCATATAATGATATTGCATTGCACCGATATGCCTAATTTTACAATAAAACCAATTACCTGATGTTAGGCATTAGAAATCCATTTATGGTATGAATCATTCAGATTTTATATTGACAAGTACTTTCCCACACTCAATAAATCAAGTCTACCGAACTGTACCATGCAAACATCAGCAAATTACATCTCAGCTAAGGTCAATTTGAGCCATTGTGTATCCATCTTATTGGTTGCCTCTGTGGATTTTATTGATTTGTCTTCCCTATCCTGTTAACAGGCTTCCTTGAGGAGACTGGGCGACCTTCATTTCCTTTCACAGCCTCCATTTAGGACAAACAACCTCTGGTCGTGATTGATATTTATGGGTCTCTCATTTCTGGACAAAACTGACATGAAAGTCTTAAGATCTTCATATTCAATGTCTTTGACAACGTTATTGTAATGGAGTCATCTCATTGTGATGAATCTAAAATAATTGCCAGTACTGAAACAAATTTCTCAGTGTTAGCTAGAAGGTACACAGTTTCAATTTAACCCATCATTGAATAGTTGGAACTTGCTTGAAGCTACTGTGTTTGATGGTATGGGGGTGGGGGGGGGTGGAAAATTAGGGTCAGTATAATCATTGAAATGATAAAATCATTATGCATGGGGCTGGGCACTGTACTAAACAATTAGATATCAGAAAACATTGCAAAAAAATTCTGCATGTTTAAAAATAAATTTAAGCCTTAAATGGTAGTTATTTAATCAGTCCTTAGTGATGTCTCTGTACCATATAATCAACGATGGAAGATGAATGCATATGGCAAGAAATTACTGCATGTTATATTTAGTGCTGAGGATATTTTACAAATTACAAGTGAAAACATTTCACATAATTTATGACAGATTTACAAACTGTACATTAACTACAGTAGCTGGTGACAAACACATGAATTTCCTATTAACTATAGCATTTTGTGATGTGAAACTTTGGTAAGTATTTTACCATTAAGACTGTATCTTTTTCTTGTCAGGAAAGTTCTTGTTTGAAAGTAAGTAACTGCATGGTGGTCATTTTTAAGGATTCTGTAAGATTTTATGCAATTAAAATATGTGAAGAAGCATGCACATTATAAACCTTCAAAATCCAGTACTTTGTAAATTGCTCTGGTTGGATCGATGAATTTATATGCTAGGATCGAGTGACCAATCATTTTACTGGAAAATGCAAATATTTGTTGATTACAATGCTCCTCTGCTGATGTAATATGAAACTTTGGAAAATACTAGAAGCACACTAAATTACTTTGTCATTAATTAAAATGACTTGAAAATTCTCTATGTCAAGAAAAACTGATCAGAAAGGGGAATAATTTTTAACACCCAAGGAGTTAAATAAGCATTTTCAAAAGTTCAAATACCTACAGTGTAGGTGTGAATACAAAGCTAAAATTCATTTAAAAAAATCATAAATTTGGCAATATGTTTTGGGACAAAATCATGGGCACCCTAAAACATTGCACCATAACAAAGTTATTTAATATTGAACAATAGTGCCACTAGTTTCTCTCACTGAAAATTGGCACAAAACATGTGCTGCGACTGAAAATTGTCTGTTCCATTTCAGTGTACTTTGCCATATACTGAGTCAACAAGTGAATTTTTTGACCATGTGGAACAGCCAAAAAAGTAATAATACCTTGGATTAGGTCACACTACAGCCTTTCAAAAAAGTCATTCTGCTCATCAAGAGGAAGGGGGGGGGGGCAGGTAGCAGGAATTGAGCCAAGCCCAATATTGACTGGAAGAGGAATTCAAGAGAAAACCTTAAAAATAAAAAGTGCAATTTGCATACGTAATAAGGTTTGATAATGGTTGACATGGATGTGTTCCTTGATCTATCACAATTCCAACAGTATAAAGTTGTCTGCACAAGAATTTCTAAAATGTTCTAAAGAGTTTCTAAAATGGGTCAAATTACATTTTCTAAATTTTATGCCTCTTCACAACCTCTAGGTGATTAACAGTCATGTGGTAGGCATTTACCACTATTTCGGGTGGGGAGACAGTATCTTCTCAAAAAGACTTTCTATGAAAAATATACTATTTCTCCCAAAGTCTCCCACCACCAGATCACTCTATGACTCAAATTGATTCAAATTAACTAGGCTTCACTGGCAATGGAGCAATCATAGTAATTCACCAATCATCAAAGTATGAATCAACCAACCATTGAGGTATGTCTAATGGGCGATGAACCAACCATCAAGCTATATCTGAAAGGCAATTAACCAATCATCAAGGTATGCCTGTCAGGCAATGAACAATCATGATGATAGGCCTGCCAGGCAATCAAACAATATCTAGGTATGTCTGCCAGACAATCAACCAATCATAAAGGTAGGCCTGCCAGGCACTTAACCAATCATCAAGGTATGCCTATCAGACAATGAACAATCATAACCGCAGGCCTGACAGGCAATCAAATAATATCAAGGTATGTCTGCCAGACAATGAACCAATCATAAAGGTAGGCCTGCCAGGCAATCAAACAATCATGAAGTAGGCCTGTCAAACAATGAACCAATCATCAAGGTAGGCCTGACAGGCAATCAACCAATCATCAAGGTAGGCCTGACAGGCAATCAACCAATCAAGGTAGGCCTGACAGGCAATCAACCAATCATAAAGGTAGGTATTGTCAGACAATCAATCAAGCATGAAGGTAGTTACTGCCAGGCAAGTTATGTCTACTATGCAATCAACCAATCACCAAGGTAGGCCTGCCAACCATGACGGTGGGTAATGTCAGATAATCTATCAAGCATGAAGGGAGCTGCCAGGCAAATCAACCAATTATTAAGGTAGTAACTGCAAGATATTCATGCTAGACAGTTATTCATTAGATGGTGAACAACCCTGGTAGATCCTTGTACGGCCCCAATCAATCAACAATCATGAAGATATAGAACTGAGTACTGCCAGATTATAGACCAATAAATGACTTTCTAACAATTAGGAAATTATCCTGGTTGGCTGATTGTCCATTGTTCTGGCTGACAATTTTTACAATGCATCACTTATCTTAGGTGATGTTTTTCTTAGAAAAGATTAGTGATTTATCCACCCTTGAAAATTAAATCCCTGAGGCAATCATCATTGCCTGAACTTAATTCTTACCCCAATATTGGAATGTGAGGCTGGAGTATAGACAGATGGCAGAGTTGGATTGCAATACAAATTGCAACTAAAACCTTTAAAAAAAGCATGTCAACCTAAAACATCATATCTAAAGTATAGTGATGAATATGGTTTTCATCAATCATTCAAACCCAACAGGTAAATTCATTTTTTCAACAATTTTATGCGTTTGTATAAACATTAATCTAGACTTAATTTAATAATGCATAAATACATATTAAATGCCATCACCAAAGAAGTCCCACAAATGAAATATGTATAGTCATGAAGTGCAATGACCTGACTTTTTAAATAAAAACAGATGGTCATCTCATAATGAAGATATTTTATGTTCCTTTATTAATGAATGGACTAAATTGGAGAATCTGGAGGAAAATGATGAGAAACAATGGTTGAACAAGATTAGCAACCAGCTGCTGCTAAAGATGTGTTGATTAAATCTACTTCTATGAACAGATTCAATAACTTCACTGGATTGATTTATAAAAAGAAATGACATTGCTTCAGAGTGACACCAGGCCAATTCATTTCATTGCAACATTTTCCAATTTAGGTAAGTGTTCTAGAGCACCATGAATCCCTAAATACATTTTGAGATATATGAAGACAGCTAGAATAATACATTCAGTTTATATAAAGGTGTGGAAACAGAAAGTTTCTCTCATGGTGCATGTTTATCAAATTAAGAAGTATCAAAACTACTCCTGATGTGAAAATGTTCATAAACTCCAACAAGTTGGAGTTGTGTTAAATATTCCTACTGGACTCTTTGGTCGAATTTAACTACACCAGTATAATTGTGATGCTTACTAATATATCATGGAAAATCGAACACCGCTGGGATTCACAACAGGATTTTTTTTTTATCCTGTTAATGGAGGTACTTGAAATGTAAATTCTGTAGCATCACTTGCAAAGTATTCCAAAAACAAATTGTAATGGACTTTACTGTACCATCGGAGTATGACTCAGGAAGGTACCACGCCCCTCCTCCCATGCAGACAAGCAAAAGGTTGAATCTCTTGATCTGCATTTTATCAATTTAATTATCTCACCAAATGATTTATAGACCTGTAAGAACTTTCAGAGCTCAACAGAAGAATCTTGAAAAGAGATTAAAATCCCATTCAAACTCAACCTAGGCAAGACTTTTCTGGTTGCCATAGCATTCTTACATTGAATTATATTTTTCTGACACAACATATGGTTGTGCTGCTTTGGTAATATTTGAATGCTGGATCCCTCAAGTGACATAAATTCCATTTATTCAATATTAAGTGGTTCAATCACAAAACATCCATGCTGTAAGCAGGATGAGTAGCTACTAGACTATAATAATAACTTTCCTTTGAGTCAGGTAAAAAGAAATCTTTTCTTTTGTAATAAACCTCAGTATGTGGTCTAAAGTAATGAAAATAATATTGTTGCTAATCAACATTTTCCCAACTCTCAAATTGTAATTACAGGCATACAGTGTACTCAACCAGAATAAATAAACATATACAAAGAATTCCCAATTTTGTTCCTCTGATAATTAAATCTTCTACATATTATGAAAAATTCTCTAATTATACCAAAAATATTTCTGTTCAAAGAAAAAAAATAACACATCGCCATTGTTTTTAAACTTATAGGTTAACAATTCGTTTTTAATTATTCCTTTTTTTTAAGTTTGGAAATTCCAGAATGGTGCAGCACAGGTGATTTTTGGCATTGGTAGCTAGAGTGGATGCAGCTCAACTACTTAAAGCTCCTCCATATTGGCTGCCAGTGTGTAATTGCATCACCTCCATGACTCTTATTAACTTAAGTATTTTTTTTTAACATAGCTGGCCCAAGGAATTTTCTGAAATAAATACCAGAGTGGGATAAGGGAATTGAACATATGTAGCATGTACATTGTACTTATTCTCTATAATCAATTGATTGTTGTCAAACTTAACTGTTTGGTATATGTGCTTTGTCTATGTCCCTAAAGTAACAAGTTTAATTTAGGTGTCTGGACAATGCCTATTATTATTGGTGTTTGCTACTTATTTTTCATATTTATGTGCAGGGACAAAGTCTCCACCAAATGATATGAAAGTGTATTTGTGTGGCCAAAAAATGTTTGTTATTGGTGCTTGCTACCTCTCTACCAAAAGATATAAAGCAGTGTCGTAGCCAGCTGGGGGGCAGAGCGCCCCCCTGAAAATATCGAACAAGACAAGAGCCCAAGGGCACTAAGGTTCCTTGCTTATCAGAATATTGCCAAATCACTATTTTTTGACCATTCACCGACCTTTGATCACATGCCCATTATGTTTAAAAATGTTTCCCTACTCCATTCACAACTTACCCCAAAATATCAACTGTTTGTGATCACTGGGACTCTCAAAATGAATCTTTGGCTCCATACAACTTGATAACCAGGTGTTAACTGATTTTATGCCCGTTTTTGGCCGTTTTCTCCCTGAAATAAGCATATTTTTTTCTGATTTGACCTTTTGATGCTGGGGTCAGATGTAGTTTGACCTCCTGATTCCAGAAAACATCACGACAAGTCTGTACCAATGCAACATTCGAGCCTGTGAAGTGCCGTTTCTTGCAATCTAAATGGTATTTTTTTGGTATTTTTTTTTGTATGCTCTGCATCAACCTATGGTGGCACTCTGCTTAGGTAGTCTTTTGGGCACAGTTCAAAAATTTCAGTAGACTCTAGGTTCGGGCAGTTGTCATGAAAATTTTGGGCAGCCTTTTGTTGGAGAATTTTTTCTGCAGGTTTTTAATACAGTAGGCAGTAGCTTGCCCGAGTCTGTAGGACCATCCTAACTGTGCTTCAAAAAAGAAAAACACAACAACCTTTGACCTCATATAACTTCGCACAGGAGGTAAGACATTGATATTCTTGATCGGAAGGATCCAAATATGGGGTCTAAAATATGAAAAAAGGCCAAAGGTCACTGGGAGCCTGAGTTATTGCATTAAATGTCTAAAAATGGACCTTTGACCCCCCTAACTTGAGAACCAGGTTACCAGATTTAAGCAGGAAATGTTTTTTCTATAGAGCTTGTGGAGCTTTATCATATATCAAAAATTGACAAACTTTGACAAACTTATTTCTTTTTTGTCTGTTTTCTCCCTGAAATAAGCATATTTTTTCTGATTTGACCTTTGAGCTTGGGGTCAGATGTAGTTTGACCTCCTGATTCCAGAAAACATCACGACAAGTCTGAACGACCATCCTAACTGTGCTTACTAAGGAAAAGTGATATCGAACAGTGATATTCTTGATCGGAAGGTACCTTTGAGATCCGAATATGGTGTCGAAAATGTAAAACCAGAGAACGAAAACGTTCAGTGGTTCCGATACCGGGGTCTATCAACAGATATGATTTTTAAGTTATATTG
>JAODFY010233695.1:0-10311 GCA_027580055.1 Paracaudina chilensis | reverse complement strand
TACTTGCAAGGTCTGGAAAGTGTCATTTCCGACGATCTAGGAGGTATATTTAGCAAAATTTCGTCGCTACGCTACGCACCAACTGATGGTGATGCTCCGCTTAACTCTTGTATATCACAGGCCCCTCCCCTATGAAATCATTGGCCGGTCAAAATTTAAGATTAGCCACGCCCTTGCCCCAAGGACACAATATACTTATACAATTTTTGATTGTGTTCCACCCCCTCCCCAAACACACAAAAAATGGCGGCGCCCCTGACATTCCCCCAGAATCGCAAGCTTGAAACTAGCAACTGGTGGCACCATTTTGCGTCTAGCCAGGTTTTTTTTCGATAAATTTTGGAAGGGGAGGGGAACACAACATCCCCGTAGACCCCTTCCCCATTTCATTCGGGGGATTTCATAGGTGCTTTCGTTATAAGCTTGTTTGTCATTGGTCCATACTGATGTCACCATATAAAAGTGGAACACACTGCGAACACTTTAACGAGCGATGTTATTCGATCTCATTGAGTTCATACTTGCTATATATGTTAGTCATGGTGAGTAGATGATCCCTATTGTTATTGGTAGGGGTCAAAGGTCATAGGAGGTCACCAGAGGTCAAATACTGAAAAATATTGTTAAAGGTCGGACATGGCTCATACTGGGGTGGTGGATTGCCCATAGTGAGTAGATGATCCCTATTGTTTTTGGTGGAGGTCAAAGGTCATCTGAGGTCAGCAGAGGTCAAAAAGTGAAAATCTTGTAAACACCAAAGCTTGAGTAGGGAAACTTCAGTTGAGTCCATTCTTGGTATATATGTTAGTCATGATGAGTAGATAATCCCTATTGTTTTTTGTGGAGGTCAGCAGAGGTCAAAGGGTGAAAACTTTGTAAACACCATAGCTTGAGTAGGGAAACTTCAATTGAGTTCATTCTTGGTATATATGTTAGTCATGATGAGTAGATAAGCCCTTTATTTTTTGTGGAGGTCAAACGTCATGTGAGGTCAGCAGAGGTCAAAGGGTGAAAACCTTGTAAACACAATAGCTTGAGTAGGGAAACTTCAATTGAGTTCATACTTGGTATATATGTTAGTCATGATAAATAGATAATCCCTATTGTTTTTGGTGGAGGTCAAAGGTCAGCAGAGGTCAGCAGAGGTCAAAGGGTGGAAACCTTTTAAACACCATAGCTTGACTAGGGAAACTTTAGTTAAGTTCATACTTGGTATATATGTTAGTCATGATCCCTATTGTTATTTGGTAGGGGTCAAAGGTCATCTAAGGTCATCACATGTCAAATACTGAAAATATTTTAAACACTGTAACTTGTCGAGGGAAACCTCAATTGAGCTCATATTAGGTATATATGTTACTCATAGTGAGTAGATGGTCCCTATTATTTTGGTAGGGGTCAAAGTTCATCTGAGGTCATGAGAGGTCAAATAGCAAAAAAAGCACTGCTAATTGACAAGGGAAACATCAATTGGACTCATATTTGGCATATATGTTAGTCATAGTAGATGTTCCCTATTATTTTTAGTAGGGGTCAAAGGTCATGTGAGGTCACCAGAGGTCAAATACTGAAAACATTGTAACTTATCAAAGGAAACTTCAATTGAGTTCATATTAGGCATATATGTTAGTCATAATGAGTATATGGTCCCTATTATTTTGAGGAATACTTAATTGACCTTTCACTTATCTGACGACTTTAATACCAAAGGCAAGGAATCGTGTAGCCCTCGGCTCTTGTTTGTTTATGACATCATTTACAATGAAAAATATTAATAATGCATAATATCATTTAATTTATAAAAGTTAAATGAAATGAAAGGTTGGTAAGCTGGGCTTGGTTGAGAGCTCACTCCCTGAATAGATTTATAGATTTTTATATGAGTTTAATAATCTAAATCATCCCGGGGAAGCATTCCCCAACAGTCCTTCTATATCAACAATTTTATATATTCCAGATTCAGTTCTTAAAAAAAACACACACAAAAAAACAATAATAAAAAAGAATACTATTGTACTGGATAAGAGGATTAAAATCTCAATTTAAAGTTGATAAAGTGTCAGGATAATTTGAATATAATGGATTTAATGGCTGGGCTGGTTAATTAAATAAATATGTCAGGAAGAGAATTCCAAAACTTGATGGCACTGTATCGTTAAGTTGTTTCAGAAAAATATGTATGGTTGTATATATATCGACCAAGATTTTTTCATACAATTAACATTACAATTTCTCTCTCATTGCTTAAAAGGGTCCTGGACTTGCATAGCTTGCAGGACAGGCAAGGGACTTGGAGGAGTAAGATCTGGCACCAATAACATCGGCAGACCTCCTAAGCTGAGCTATAGACAGAGGTAGGATTAGGCAGGATATGAAAGTTCTTATCAACACTGGTGCCATTATTTCTCTTCTTTAGCAGGCCATGCATTTCCCACCCTGGGGGAGTGGTCTAAGGGGAGGGGGGTGTCCTCTTTGGAAATTTTTGGTAATGTGAAGGGTGCATGCTGAAATGCAAAATGGTGCACTGTAGGGACTAATTTTAAGGATCCTAATCCTTGCAACATTTTTCAATTTTAAAATTTGCACTTTATTATGGTTCAAATGCCTATAATTATTAATTGCAGGTAATTATTAATGAAAATGGCTCTCATTGAATGAGCCATCTTAAGCTATGCTCCTATACATATATACATATGAGTGTGGGGACAAATGATATGATGTCCCCTGTCTCCCCCACCTGTTGATGCTCATGTGTCGTCAAATGGAGAAAAATATCTTTACAAATGCTTAGTTCATGGATAGGCTTACCTAAAATTACTGTAAATCTTGCTCATTGCATATGTTGTAGAATCCATTGTTTATGTTGGAGTGTTTTGCAGATAAGTTGCCTAGTAGATTTGACTGGGCTTTTAAATACCCCAACATGGTTTAAGTGACAATGCCTTTGTTCATTAATACTCATGTTGTTTAATATTTGTAAAAAGTTATCATCCAGGAGCATGGTCACTATCATTTCAAGGTTCATAACTCAAAATATCAAGTGCCCGTTGTATCATGGACTTAAACAATAAATTTTACAATTATTATGCATTATTATTTATTATTATATATATTTTTATTATTTGTTTTTTAATTCCATTAACCTGGTGTTTTATTTGAATTTTTACAGTAAATTCACATCAAAAGGATCAGGATTAACAAGAAAGATCTCAGGGAACAAGCACATTGCAAACCTCAGCAGAGATTTACAGTTAACAGATCTCAGTCCCAAAGCTTCACCCCTCCCCAATAGGACATTGAACCATTATGGTAAAGACTCTGTCCCCCAGGATGGTGTTCTCGATCACGACCGCACCCTGGCGATATGCAATCCGGCAAATAAGCCGAAAGGTCTTGTGGATGGTCTTTCAAGATTCTTCACCCCTACCAACGTGCGGAAGTCCCGTAGCTCTGCTCAGGCGAGCTTTGGCTTCTACCCGATACCACCTTCAGCAGGGGATAGGCCCCAGGAGAAAGTCAAGGCCAAAGAGACGGAAACATTCCCCAAACCTAAGGAATCCAAAGTGGCAAAAGCCAAAAAGGTGAATCGATTGGAAAATCTGCCGATGGTGCAGAGGTTCCCATCTCCTGCAGCTGATGATGCTAGGTCTCATTCAAACTCCTCGTCTCCACATTCACAAATGATGAGGACGGGCAACGCCCAACTCAAGGGACTCTTTGATGGGCTATCACACCTGTTTGTAGCACCTTCCTCCCCTAGGAAGCGTGGCCTATACGGCCTTCCACCAGTGTATGCGCCACCGAAGAGGCCGAGGAAAATGTCTGCCTCTTCTCCAGAGCCTCCTGAGTTAGAGGCCGCTTCCCCTCCATCTGTATCACCTGTACTGGATCCCCAGGAGGATGAGGATGAGGAAGAGAAGGTGGAGGAAGAGGAATCAAAAGTGAACACGACAGTAAAAAAGGCCACCAAGAAGGTGCGCAGTGGGCTCTCCGTCAGCGCCTCTCGGCTGGTCCGCAAAGCCAAAGACATGGAGAAGAAGAGAAAGAAGAAGAAAATGAAAGAGAAGGCCAAGAAGTTCAAGAAACTCAAGTTGAAAGAGAAGAAGCTGAAAAAATTGAAGGATGAAGAAATGTTGAAGAGGAAGAAAAAGAGGCTGGAGGCTCTGGAAGCCAGTCATCCACCTCCACCACCCCTGAAATTTGCAGTCCCGGAAAAAGGTAAGGATGTCAACTTGTTTTGCGCAGGGGTCAAAGGGGAGTCCCCACAATCTGAAGAGATTAAATTGAGTCGAAAGGGGGTTTGATTTGATAAAAACATAGAATATATAGTGTAATTGTAAATTGGATATCCTTTATGATGTCTTTTTTCAAATTGATCTAAATCGGCAAACTCATCAAAGCACGATGATAGTTAAAACCAATTAACTATATACAAATGGATGGTGCTTCAATGGGGCTGCCCGTGGCTGCCCGTGATTCTTGGCCATCAACAGAGGGCGCTCACATATAGGTCCTGAACACAGCTGTACATCACTGATGAGTCAACAGTGAATAACTATTGCAAAAAATGTGTACCGAACAAACCTCAGTTCACTCATTATACTAGTAGTAGTAGCTAGTCTAGGCTATAGAATGTTACAGTGTTGTTAATGTTACTGAGTGTTAGGCTAGTTAATCAAACTTTGTTACAGTTGATGGCAAAATTACCTTCTATGAGATTTTCTTTTCTTCCGTGAATATAAGACCTTGTTATAAGCTCTTGTTTCAATCTGGGCACTGTCCAGGATGAATACATCGTAACTTAAATTGACATGGAATGTAAATGCTAACGTGAGTTCTCAGTCTTGGTTACAATTTGACTATTTTGTGTAACCACCATAACAGCGCCCTCTGTAGATATTAGGCCAAGCGGGCAGCCCCATTGGTTAGCGCTGTTTTGTTTACTTTTAAGTATACATTGACAAACGTTGACCTGTATAGTATAAATCCTGCAACCTAATTTAAGGTTGCATCCTGCACTTTGTCTCTTGAAATATTAAGACAATTTTAGAACATCAATGAATATAAATTATTGGGCCATGTACTTTTCGATAAGCTCTATAAACACATAATCGTTACTAAGGGGATTTTTTTTTACCTCTTCTGATTATCTCCCGATTACATCGGTCAGGATCCAATTGTTATACATATTTATTGTTTGAACACTACACTAAATAATACAAAGTATTTTAGAAACAGCCAATGAGACAAACAAAGATTTACGTAATTCCAGAATAGCAATTTTAGCTAGAAGATGGCTTGCGTTTCTACTGACTTTAATTCCAAAATAAACTCTGACTGTACCTTTCACAAATACCATTTTGGTCTAGTTCTAGAGTGGAAGGTTGTCCAAACCAGGGATCCAGCTTAAAACGTCTCAAACCTAGAAAACTGCAAACCTAGAAAACTGCAAGACTGATTAGCAAATAGCAAACTGATTAGCAAACTGATTAGCAAACTGCAAGACTGCAAACTGATTAGCAAACTGCAAAACTGCAAGACTGATTAGCAAATTGGTTAAGTATTCGTCTGTGGCCAATCATCTATTTCAATGGTATGGTTCCATTTGCTATTTGGATGAACATCTTTAATATTTTTGATGGCTGCCAATCAGGAGTGATTATAGAGAGACGCTAGAGCTGTTCTCCACTTTCACTCCTGGTCCACAGGCATTTCAGATGCAACAGTCGCCATTTTGGTGGAACTAGGAGCCAATTTACATTTTGTAATGGTTAACCTCAAGGTTCTTGGAGTCATCTATATGCCAAGACATGCAGCAGCAATAAATATGCACTAGAAATGTTTGTTCAGAAAGTTTTCAATGATTTCACTTTTTTGCCACTTGGGTAAGAATGAGCGGAGCCCGTTGATATATCCTCCAACTCTCACAGGAGCCATTTTGTTGTTCACAGGGGCAACACAGAGCCTGTCTTAAATCATCCTTGCTGCCAATTATCAGTTACAAGTTTAAAAATGAATAGTTTAGGATAACAAGCCACAAACATGAGATGTTGTTCCTTGACATAATTAATGTGTGTTAAAACTGTTTTTTCATTATATCAGTACATTACGTTATGCAAAACTGTGCACAAATTTTTAATTTGCATAATGGAACAACAAAGAAAATCAATGACTGCATTAATGTCTCCTATGAAACAGGCAATAATACTACTGTCAAAAGTTTATTAATTGGCATGCCATATCTTGCTGGCTTACTTGCAAAGTTAGGTCATTGGAGATCATTTTACATTTGGTGACCTAAATTCTGTTTGAATAAAATGCCAGTAAACTAGATCTTTGCTGTACCAAATGCACTATTTACAAGTATCGGCCTAATTTTAAATGGTGCTCTGGCTTAGATTTATTGATAGTATGATAAAAATGTTTAATAAACCTGTTGTACATATAAAACATAATGCCAATAGAATATTAATACACCAATTGTTTATAGTGCAACTTGAATGTCCCATGTTCAATTTGATATAAACAATCATGCTCTAAAGACATAAATTATTCCAATCATGTCTTTGCCAGCACACATCACTCGTAGTAGACAACTTTTGGCTGTAATGTTACACCAAACAGATCATCCATGAAAAATAGTGTTAATTATGAATATTCATGACATTGCATAGAACCCATATTTCAACAGAATGTTTAACTAATAAGACTTGTAATATTAGAACACCAATTGACTGGAACATATGTGGAACATTAATAATTGTGTTCCAATTTTTGAGGTAATAGTATCTTGGAGCCTGATGCATGTGTATACTGCATAAAGTTGTAAGCTCTGTGTAGGCTACTTTTAATAGATTAGGTTTGTGATTATTATTTGGTTTTATTCTGACTGTACATGAAATCTTTTTAATTGGCGGTCCAGTCGTCTGAGGTGATCCAAATTTCCTTTGGTGAACAAAATTCATACTATGAGGCATAAGCATAGGTCCTGGGGGGGATGGGGTGCACCCCTGGAAAAAGAGGGCACATGCACTTTGTGCCCCCATGAAAATCCCACTCTCACCCACAAAAAACGAAACACAACAAACGTTCCCACATATAATCAATTTAAGAACGTGAACAATAACCTTTTTTTTTTTTTTTTTTAGAAAGTGTACATTTATTAAACATGAGATCACAAAAATGTCAAAATGAAGAATGTTTAGGGTGCAGCTTACAAGGTCTGGGAAGTGCCTTTTTTGGCAAATAGGGGAGACAATTTTGACGAAAAAATTCTGGTATGCTTCACGCCAACAGATGGTGGCGCGATGCTTAGATAGTGGGGTTACAAAATATGTGTGCCCATGAAATTTTGGAAATTTTCCAGGGGGGATATATCCCCCAATATTTGGTTTGGGGGTGGCCTATGTAATCATCCCCCCTCCCAACATCAATGCACTGATTGGAATTGGCAACAACACAAATTTGTAGCAAAACAGTTACCACCAACTACTTACCCTTCAGAGAAATGTTTCTGCTGTGTTTTCAAACATCATGATTGCAAAATATTAACGATTGTTACACAAATTGGATAATTTCAGAGTTCTTGTTAGAATCAAGATAGTATAGGTTGGCATTAAGACCAGCTTAAATGATTTTTATTAATGAGTGTGTTTATCAAGGTAATTAAGACTGTAGTAATATGCTTCAATAAATGGGTGTTATGAAAATATTTTTGATGATTCCACTTTTAAAGGTAGCATATAGGTAGCAAAGTCATGCAAGTTTTCTGTCATGAGAGTTTTCCACCATGTGAGTTTTCTGTCATGAGAGTTTTACACCATGTGAGTTTTCTGTCATGAGAGTTTTACATCATGTGAGTTTTCTGTCATGAGAGTTTTACACCATGTGAGTTTTCTGTCATGAGAGTTTTACACCATGTGAGTTTTCTGTCATGAGAGTTTTCCACCATGTGAGTTTTCTGTCATGAGAGTTTTCCACCATGTGAGTTTTCTGTCATGAGAGTTTTACACCATGAGAGTTTTCTGTCATGAGAGTTTTCCACCATGTGAGTTTTCAGTCATGAGAGTTTTCCACCATGTGAGTTTTCTGTCATAATAGTTTTCCACCATGCAAGTTTTCACTCATGCAAGTTTTCAGTCATGTGAGATTCATGAGAACTAATAGATTTTTTATTAAATCAACAAGTAAAATTGCTTGTAGTTTTTAAAACCACAAAGTTGATTTTATTTACAAGGGGGAGGGAGTTTGTTAAAAGTGCATGTGACTTAGCCAACTGAAAACGATATTTTTTGGCAGGGTTTTGTTAAAATGCTTTTAATACTGTCATTTTACGTTTTTTAAAGCCAGGAAAGGCTCCATCATTCTTTTATTTTTTTTTGCTAATCTGACAAGCCCACTTTAATAATCTCTGCTGAGTCATATAATGTGTTTATTGTTGTCAAAACATACAGCTCTCTCTGCTTTGCTGAAATCAGGAAACATTTTGCCTTTTTTCTATTGACGAGGGCCCCTTGCCTGATGCAGACGGTGGCAGCTTCTGCACATTATCACTCCCAAATATGTGTCCCGAGGTGTCCTGTTATGCACGTAGCATACTTTGATGTGTTCTCTGTGTGTATAGAGAAGGTTCTTCCTAAAGCTTTTTTAAATGTAATAATCCAGGGTTGTTACAGTTCATCGCCTAAAGCATTGTAATGTGAGTTTAAAACAAAACTGTTCCATGTTTTTGAATTTAAAATGATCTCCGTTCAGAAAAAAAGAACTGTATTTTTGTGATGGATTGTTTGGTGTTGATAGATCACCCTAAAATGTAAAATGAATGGTTTAATATCCGGAGTTTCCAGCATATTCATTAAATTCCTTTCAGGAAGATGATGATTAATTAACAGAAAAAGTTAGAAAAGATGAGTTTTTATTTCACTTGATCTTTTACAGAAAAGTTTTTACCTAGCCAATGAAGCTACTGACAACTCACAGATAATGGTTTATGATATGAAAACAAATCACAGGAAAACCTGCATCACATTCGTCATATTTTCCAATTTGTTTGTTAGGCTAATAACCTAGCCGTTTCAGCCAACACCTGATGATGATAATGATTATTATTATATAATGTTATTAATGATCACATGATTATATGTACACGTAGGTCACAAGGTTGAGTCGCCCACATTCTTAACAATGAAAAAAGGTCTTTAGACCGATCTTTGAAATCCTTACTTATTAACCTCGCCTTTACAGCCAACACCTGATGATAATGATTATTATTATTATGTAATGTTATTAATGATAACATGATTATATGTACACATAGGTCACAAGGTTGAGTTGCCACATCTTTGTAATATTTTGATTGCCATTAACAAAATTTTACTTGACGATGGCTAGTTCGTGAGTGTAACTGTCGAGGCCTGATTTTACAAATAATTATAAACTATGTGCCCTCTGTCAAAACATTACTGCTGGTTTCACTCAATCATGGCAATACAACAGATTTGCATGTGTGTCAACTGACAGTATAATAACTCAGTAAAATACAGGAGGTGCTATCAGAATGTTGATATTAAATCCTTGTCCAGCACAAGATGTAGCTTTAAACTCGATGCACAGCGTTTGATGATGAAGGGCCTCGAGCTGGCCTGTGACTGTGTGTACTATGGGGATGTAAGCACTCAATCATTGTGGTAGAGACCACTATACACAAACAATTTACCCTGTCAGATATCATCCAGATCAAGCTGTGAAATTATTCCTATGGCCTAACATTTATCCTCCATAAACCCCTTAAGTGAATGTGCCTTTTACAGGAAAGTTTTGTTTATTTAGATTTAAACGTAGCTGCTGTTTTACATCGAATTGAAAAATAAAAAAAAGTGGGGGGGAGGGGCTAGGATGTTGCTATTGATATTTATAAAGACAATGTTGCAATGGAGAATTATCCATTTTTGGTTCCTTGCTTTAGCAAAAGGAACCTATGCAGAAGGAACTTGGCGTGTGTGTCTGTGTATGTGCATCTGTGACACTTGCTTGCGTACGCTCTATCTCAATAAGGGAAAGTTGGATTGAGGCCATACTAGGACTATAGATCCGCCATATTGAGGTGTGCCCTATTGTTTTTGGTGCTCATATCTTGAATATTAAAGAAGTTATGGGGTCAAACTTAAAAATATTAAAATTGCAATAATTCAGTAATCGTAAGTCAAATTTGTTTCAAGTTGGTATGGAAGTCTGTAATTGGCAGGTACATGATCGTGTGCAATTTTAGGAATTTTGATGAGGGGGGGGGGGGGGCTCATTTTAGCCCTTAAG